>JAQZBX010084487.1:0-13251 GCA_029593785.1 Cabassous unicinctus | reverse complement strand
AGCTCACCCCCCTCTTGCTTTGTGCAATTATTGCAAGCAGCAAAGCAAGAATGTCCAGAGTTTGCCTCCATGCACCACTCCAGGGGTGAAATGCAGAGCAGCCAGGACACAGGTCAAATGCAGTGCAGGAGACACAGCCTCAGAAAAGCCAACAGCTCCCATGTCGCCCCACTTTTACAGTTGCTGGTGAGCTCTCTCTTCTGTGGTCACCTGAGAACAAAGGATGTCCTCTTTATTTCTCTGCTCAAGTCACACCCATTTGCCAGGATCTCCATTCCATTCTCCCGTTCTCTGGCAACACAGGGATGCTCCAAGTAAAGAGCAATGAACCTGAAAACCTAAACCACTGACTGAAAATAAACAAACCTGCTTCCGCCTCACCATACCCCCTTTTAATGCAAGAAGTATAGAGTTTTATAAGCAAAGCACGAAACAGACTGGTTACCTCCTCTGCTATGCCTTCTCTTAGAGCATTAACCTAAAATAGGGCTGGAAGATTCTGATTTAGAGTTTCTATTCCCAAAGTATGTTCTGAAAGTATAACTAAAACTACTTTTATTAGCAAATTATGATGTCAAGGCCCAAGACATTAGATGACTTCTTCAAGATCACTCACAGGCAGAGGAGGAGTTGGAATCCAATTTTTTAAAATTCCCGGCCAGAACTCACTGAAATACACCATGTTTTCTCCTAATCTTAAACAGTTGCATGGGCATCAAAAACACATGCATTTTAAAAATAATATCAATGTGATGTAATTATGGGTGAAAATATTCATATTTCCACCTAGGAAAGACAATGTCTTGATTCATCAGAGCTGTGCTGCTTCTGGAGAGGCACAATGGCCCCATCCAGAGGCCTTCACCAATCACCTAATTGCAACCCCTACTCTGGCATGTAATTTCCTCTGCAAATGTGTAAAGTACAAATGAAAAATGTGCATGGCTCCTTTAAGTCCTTAATGAGTCTACAAATATCACCTAGATTGATTTAAAAAGCAGCTTTTTACAAAAGTAAATGTGACCAAGTAGAAAGTAGCAAAACTAGTTGAGATATGGAAGTTCATTAGGCTGGGCTTTGGCATGGGCGGACTCACTCGTCTCCACACAGCCTTCTCCTATTAGTGCACAAAATTCAAGTTATGAATTGCTGTAGGCCATGGACTTTGGGGGTGAAGGTTGACAGTGAGTATATTTAATCGATTGTGAAGTCCAAGGAATTCTGGAATTTGGAAGAAAGGAAAACATGCGGCAAGCAAAGGTGGTATAAGTCCTGTGCGTTTTATAAGTCATGAACTTAACTCATGCCTTGTTGATGAAGATAATGGTAACTATCTAAATATCATTCCCATTATCTCACTTCGTAAACAGGGAACAAACACTGAATCAAGCAGCACATGAAGTACTCTCAATGTTGTCCTTAAGCTGCAGATGGAGAGCAGACACCCTCCTTACTAGAAAGGAGAAAAAAAAAATTTTTTTTTTTTTTTTTTTTAGAGGAAAATGAGGAGCTAACCCAGGGGATGATTTTCAGGTCAGTACCTGGTAGAGTAATCTGAGGAACTGAGCTATTCATCATCCTTCTTGACCCTCAGTGGGCTCTGAAAATTGTCAGTCTAAGAACTGCCAGCCCTTCAGAGGGAAGTGGACCCTACACAAGCACACAAGCATCTTGAGAAAAAGTACGGGTGGTCTTAGATATTTTTCCTGTCTGAACAATACTGATCCTGACAGATCTGTTGGCAATACCAAATGTTTTAGGCACACTATTCATAAGGTAGAAAATAAGTCTCTCTACCTTAAAAAGAAAAACAAAAGGAAACAAAAACACCACAGGTAGAGCTGAGTTCCTAACACACAGCTTACCTAGTACACCAGGAAGTTGTGTTAGTTACAAGAGGTACGTGAATGATTTAAGGCTGCAGAGTGAGCAACACTCTCTGGGCTTGGGTTGTTTTCTTGCAACTCACATTGGAGAGCCACATTTATTTTACTCTGTTATTGCACACCCAGCAATATGACTATCACATGAAATTATGTAAGAAACATAAAAAGCATCAGTTGCCACTGAAAGTAATGAAAAATGCTTAGAGAGGCCTTCGAGCAGTTTTTTTTTTTTTTTTTTGCTTTTTTTTTTTTTTGGTTGTGCAGCTATCATTTCTCTGAAAAACAAGAAAAATGGACAAATACAATCCAAAAGTGAGATCCCCATGGTCCATGGCTTTTGGACCACCCGGAAAATGCAAGCTTAGCCATATGGAGGCCAGTGCTCTTGTTCTAATAATTGCCAGAATAGCGAAGAGCCTTAGGAAGTTTCTGGCACTGTCAAGAACTTGGAACCATTAAGCTTGTTCTACATTAAAACAGGACTCAGAGTCCTTTTTCTCAAATGGGATGAAGTTGAGGATCATGTTCTAGCAGGGGGCACAAAAGAAGTGAGACTCATGAATCTCATTATTAAGACCCTTCAGAAGATCTCTCTAGCACTGATATTCAAGCTCCCCAAATTGAGTCATCCTGGAACACATATGTCAAAGAGTTCACTGGCAGTACTCTGAGTTATAGGCACGAACTTAGAACAGTTATGTACTTCTTTTGAAGAAACACCCTGATATATGAAAACCTCTTGAAGGGGAACACTTCCTTTTGTGCTTTACCTGAGGCTCTCTTAGGTATGTGGAAAGCAGAATGCTATTTACATATACTGCTTCACTAGTACCTGCCACTAGATTTATCACGCTGCTCTCTGAATATATTAGCATGCCTTGCGTTTTATCATATTCTAATGGTTTACAAGGGTTTTTTACATTTAAGAATTTGGAAAAATAACATAACCACTAATTGTTTTACTTTTCCTGAAGTACAGTCTACTGAACTCTTTTTCTTCACCATGTTTGTATAAAGTAGGAGGCCCCGTCATTTCAAATATTTTGACAGTATGAGGAACACACACACACACTTGTCCTTGTTATTCCAACTAATTCTGAGGTACTTATGTGAATATTTAAATATTTTGGACCTGAAAACCAATTTTTAAAGGAGGTAGCAGGGATTGAACCCAGAACCTCATACATGTGAAGCAGGTGCTCAACCACTGAGCTACAATCACTCCACAGTTCTCTTCCTTTTCCTATATTTGATCTTTGACCTCCTTAAGGTACTTAGTCCTTGATCCCTTTTCTTTCTTCTTGTCCTGTGTAGCTCAGGCTTTACAGTGCTGGCATGACCCTTATCCTGAATCAACCTTTTTTCTCTCGCCTTAGATCTAGGCAGCTGAGTGTTGCTGGAGAAAATCACAGCTGATGATTTTCCATTGCCAGCTGGGCAGAGTGTCTGAAACCCAGAGCTGGGTTCTTCTATGCTGCTCAGCAACCCATCATTCATCCCCATAACCATCCCACTACCTAGCCCTGCCCCCCCTTTGCACTCTCCTTTTACCCACATTGAAGGCCATGGCTTCCAGCTTAGCTCTAAGGCTTCTCTGTCTCCTGAAGGGCTTTGCTTCATTCATTGTCTTCTCCCAGGATTTTATCTTCCAATAAGTCTCCTCCACCGGCTCATTTAACTAAGATTATAAGGGCACTCAAATCTTTCTCTTCTTAAAATAAAAATAAAATAAAATAATTTTTTAATTAAATGGCTAAAACACTCCCCAGAGCTGTACCGTCCACCTTCTACCATTTTTTTTTTCATTTATTCATTCATTCCTATTCCCTACCCCACCCCCTTTCCTCAATCTCACATTCCTTCTCAGCCAAAATTCCTGAGAAACTGTGAAAGAGTCTGGAGTCTGTCATTTCTATTTCCTCTCTTCCTGTTAATTTTTCAACCAACTGCAGTCCCTTGCCATGACTCTGTGGAAGCATGTCTTACTTATACCTTCCCAGACCAAGTCAGATGGGCCCTTCCAAGCACTGTCCTATTCACTCCTGCTTGATTCTCTCCTCTTTCAGCATCACTGGACCACACTCTCCTGTTCTGTCCTTTTTATGAGTCTTCTGGCTCTTTAGACATTGATATTTCTTAGGATTTGGTCCCCTTACCTAGCCTATTTTCACTTCACAACCAGTTGTTGGTTTACCTGTGGCCTCACCTCTACGCTATATACTGATGACTTTCCTCACAGTTCTCCCTAGATGTCTTGCAGATATGTCCAACCAATATGTGTAAACTTGAACTCCTTACCTTCACAAAAGTACCTCTGCATGCATTCTGTAACACTGTGAATGGCACCACCTCTGCCTTGTCACTCAAACCAGAAACTAAAGATTCAATTATAGATTCCTACTCTCTCCCCTCTCACATCCATCACTCAAAAAACCCTGTTAATATGCCTTCTCAACAGATTTTTCCCTTCTCTTTACCACCTTTTCGTTGATTCCTTCTCTTCATCACCAATGCCATGGTCATAGTTTAGAGCCCTCCTGATCTTTCTCATGGGCTATTATAATGGTCTCAACTCTATGTCTTCATTCTGGTGATTTCCTCACTTCCACCCAATCCACCCTTCACATATCGCGACAGATTCTTAAGATAAATCCCATCATATCACGCTACTGATAAAAAAACATTTCAGCAACTACAGGATAAATGAATAAGATTGTATTCCAGTGTTTTTTGAATGGTGAATTGTGGCTAATACTTATCAGTCTAGTGAGTTGCAGTCAGCATTAAAAGAAAATGAAATAGAACAAGATAGAAAATATCAGAGTGTATTGCAAGGTGTAAGGGCAAAACCTTCATGCCTTTCATATGCTGTTCCCTATGCCTGGAATCTCCGTCCATTCTGTTGTTTTATTTTGTTTTTAAAAGCATCTGGTAGTCTCTTATACTCTTTTTAGATTTACCTGAAGGGCCACCTCCACTGGAAACTTCCTTGATCCCATGAAGCCAGTTTAGATATCCTCCTCTGGGGTCCCAGAGCAAAATGCTACTAAGGTAAACACTGTATCACATTGTGATTTTTTTTTCTTTTACATGCTGCCTTACATAGTTAGAGTGTGAGATTTTTGAAGATAAAGAATGTATCTTACTTGTTTTAATATCCTTAGAACTTAGCACAGTTACTGTCACATGGAGGGTATTCAGTGGAAGCCTTTTAAATATATAAAAATTCCAGATTCAAAACATGGAAAACTTAGAAGGCTAGTCATGATTGGAGCTGCAAATCCTGGTGCCCATGACTGTTATGTTTGTGTTTCTACTTTAAAAAGTTGGGTTGAAGCCCTTCCTCATAGGCTTTACTATTTTGGGTATGTACCTCTTACTGAGGGGGAGGAGCTGCTATCTTAATAATCAGCTACCTCTGGGGGTCTGGTGGGCCAGGCCTGTACTGATTTACAGAATGAGCCTTCTCAGGCAACCTTCTCAACCCCTGCAACTCAAAGTGGGACCTAACCAAACCACTAGAGATGGCTATTATGGCTATTATTATTATTAAAATCTCTCCAGGAAAAAAAAATAATTTATATAGACGACCTTTCATATTATTTTTCAAAAACCACTGTTGAAAAGCTTTTCTTACCTATACTAAATCCTTTGTTCTACACTGTCAGCCCCCAAGGCCTCCTGTTTGGATCTCCATAGAGCTAGAGAAGAGCTTATCATGAGACTTGAGAAAAGAACCCTCTTATCCTTCAATAACAGCATTAAATCACCCTTAAGTCTTCTCTTCTCTAGGGTAAACAATCCAAATTTCTTTAGCCTTCCTCCATAGATCTAATTTTACAAGCTTTTAATCACCTTGGTGGCATGCCTCCAGCATAGACTCGCCAAGCTCCTATGTCCTACTGCTGTTCTAAAGCTCAGCGCTGCTGACAGCTCTATGTGCTGAGAGCTGCACAGTTCCTCCATGTTGTGTAATACCCTCAAGAAAGCTGGAATATGAATTACCATGGTGGACATTCTCAAAATCAGAACGTTTTTGTGCTTAATCTAAGTTGCCCACTTCCAGACTCACTAAAATGCAACAACAATTGGATGAGAATGAGTATGATTTCAATGTAGTTGTGTGGCGTTTTATGTTTCCATGTTTCTTATATTATGGCAAAGGTCATCTAGAATCCCTAGTGGTGGTGGTGGTGGTAGTAGTAGTATCAGCTAATGTCTTAAATAGTCACCATGTGCCAGTTATTGTTCTATATACATTATATATTCTAACTCTTTAAGTAAAATAAGCGAGGTAGGTGTTACTATTATTATTCTTGCCTTACCAAAGAGGAAAGAGGCACAAAAAGACTAAGTAATTGCCCAACATTATGTGGTTAGTAAATAGTGGAGCTGGGATTGGAATCCAAACGGTCTGGCTTGCTCTTAACTATTTTGGTTTCTAAACTAACATGTTATTGACTGACCCTACTGCTGTCATCCTTATTAGGACCTCACAGCCATCAATTTTTTTTAATCTCCGCAGAAATTGCTTCTGAAATTAAAAAAATAAATGCAAACAAAATATTTTGACAAAACACCTAATGAGAATAGCAGCTCTTAATTACCTAAAAATATAGGAACAATATTTCATTATAGAGCTAGTCTTTTAATAATCATATACATTCTGTACATATAAGTACACATTATATAAAGGTATTATACATTTATTTTCTAAAATGTTGGAGTACAGATGTATGAAATAATAAAAATGAAATTATGTTATATATTTTAAAGCCCCCTTAAAGTTAACCAGATTTAAGGAACCCTATCTTCTGAATCTTATGTATATGACTAGTTGTTACTCTCTTTCACTATGTAACTCAATGTTAGTTACACTGATGATGCTAGGAGCCCAGCAATATGAAAAATATATATTCAGCAACTTATGTATTGCTGCCTCAGTTTCTGTGCTTCATTAGAGACCCTTCATTAGAGACATCCCAAGATGTAGGATGTCTCACCATTGGCAGTACCCAGGACTTGAGACACACTCAAATTGTTTTGGGGAGTATGCAAGATGATTTGAAAAAAACATAGTGACACTGCATTAAATAACATCACATCACACCATAAAAAGCTTATGTCTCTTCCTTTCTCTTTCAGTGATTCTGATTAAATGAAGGAGAGTGGATCATTGTGGCATTACTGTATCTTTTAATCTTTCTTTAGCACTTGATAATCTCCCATTTAACAAAAAGTGAACAGGCCTAAAGCATAGAGGTGTGGTCAGCCAAAAGTATACAACTAAAATTTAATGACATTGCTGTATTTTCTTTGTATTTATTTTAACACTGACTATTTATAATAATGATATAAAGTTTATTGCTAAATTAACTTTATTAAAAAGTGATCTGATCTAATAAAATATATTAAATTATAATGGTACGTGAAAATGACAATAATTGTGATGAGAGCATATAGATGTTTGAATTTTGAGAAGGGAATGATAAAACACCACGAAATAGCCCACTCTTATTAAAGATTAAAACAAATCATTAAAGATGTACAGTCTCCTTACCGTGTGACTAGAAATAACCAGAAAAGGCAATAGCTTATTTTATCTCTGAGTACAGGAAATCCTTGCATGTACATCCCAGCGGAGATGGGAATCGGTCCCTCTGGGTATGACATGAGTCAGTGCATTGTATAGAGCCAGCATGCATGTTTTGGAGTTAACTCTGAAATAAATTTTATACGAATTTACTTTTGCAGCTGCAGAGGAGCTCTTGGAGGTTTGAAATTGTTTTTACCCAAGGTACTGAATTGCTTCAAACATACTTAATAAAAACCCCTATCTTTTTCAACCCTTCTTTTTGTTCCCAGATTTATACACACTACACATACAAAAAGTCTACAGCAAATATTGTTTTGTGAATCAATCTTTGAATACCAATGTGATACTGTTGGGAATGAGCAGCAATCATATTTGATATTTCACTCCAAAATCTTGACTCAAAGACATCTCCAGAAAATATTAGCCTACCTAATTTTTATAAAGTTTTCAAAGAAAATATATACAACTTGAAATTAAGCATTTACAAACCTCAGAAGTGGTACGAATCCATAAATTCAAGGACACAAAGAAGCCAATGAGATGTCACAGAAATCTAGGCATTAATCATAGATTTAAAAATTCCTTAATCCACCCACCCATCCGCCCGCGAAATTTCGCAGTACTAGGTCCCTGCTGTCAAAGAGCTTATAGCCTTATTAATCAATTGGGTTCCTTAAAGTGAAATCAGAATGGACAGAGAAGGAGGTAATAGGACTTTCACTTTATGTCCCTATGGTTAGGGCTTTAGGTATTAATACTTATGATACTTCTAAACTGTGAATGGAAAAGAAACAGCCAGAAAGTTCATCTAAACCTGAGTTTTCAAAGAAAATCCAAGTGCCTCCAGAAGGCTACCGTAAACGGACAATTGGATAGGCTGAGAATCATCAAGATGGAGGAGATTAACATTTTGCTGGGTTTTCCCTGCACGTCCCGACAGACTGCATTGATCATTCCATTGCCTGTGCCCCTCCCCTCTCCATTTGCTCCTTTGAATAAAGCATCCCATCCAGCTGCACACTCCCAGGAGGAAAAGCTTGAGACAGCTCAGTGCACCTCCTAGATCTACAACTTGCTCACTTATGAAAGTGGGTTTCCATATGGAAATACGGGAGCATCTGTGTTTACCTATTTTTTTTTTTTAACTTTAAAAAAGCAGGGGAATCATAAAAATGTAGATGATGCCTTAAAGAATGGGGTGCAGGGAGGCAATGGGGGCTAAAATATGAGTCATGTGATTGTAGATGCTGAACCTGGATGGAAATTGGAGTCCTGGCTGTGTCATCGAACACCCACTCATAAAGGAGGTGCAGAGCCAAACCTCTGTCCAACAGCGAAAGGCAGAAGCTGTAAGAGGAGAGGTTTTTTACGTGACAGCCAAATCACTCAGTCCAAAGACCTTTAGGGGTGGGCAGATACTCAAGTAATGATTCTGGTTTATTTTTCCCAATTATTTTATCTAAATAAGTATAACCAAAGCATGTGCCCTGTGTGCATGGTCCACCAACTTTTCTTTGCGGCAAAATGACTTGGGTGACAGGATCCCCACAATTCTGAAGTATTCCGTTCAAGTTGGCCCTTCCCTGATGTTGGCTTCACTAACAGAAAAGAGCATTGAATTATTCCTCCTTTGAACCCTTCATTTCCCCAAGGCCTCCTCAAAGACTGAAAATGAATATTTTACAAGCATGCTTAGATAGAGAAAATAGATTTAAGTTACTCATTTCAGAATATAATATTTTCCTGCTGGTTACTAAAGGCTGTCCTTAGTTAACTATTACAAAATAAAAGTACGGACACATCGACTTAGTTTTAAAATGTGAAGCCTTACGAAATGGGAATACAATATATAACTTGAATTCATTTAATAAAGTGGATTTTCTTGGCATAACATACTATGCAAAATAGTTTCTTTTCAGCAACATTAGGAACAAAATGATACTTAAATTTAAAGAAATCAGCACAACCAAGAAGGAAGTAATGTTAGTATTTGTAAATGGAAGGTTTCTTCAAAGTATCTGGCCATAAATCAGAAGCAAAAACTGAAAAACAGTACCAAGAAGAAACTGGAATTTTTAAAAGCATTGATTTTTTGTTCACTGTCATCACATCCCACTAATTGGATAGCTAACATACAATGATCAATTAGGCACTTTACATTTTTCAGAATCTTGTGTACCTCCTTAATTCCAAATATTTATGTTGTGACTCTTCTCCTAAGTCAAAGACTGTTATTCCTCATAAATTTCATAATTTCTCCCTGAACTCATTTACAATTAAGGGCAAGTGGCTTAAGATATATAGTAGCCTACACATGATAAATGCTTAATAAAAATTTGCTCAATATAAGAATAATTGATTATTGCACATCTTCCCTCATATATTTATTTTTCCTATTCAATATCATTAACAATAGCATTCAAATATATTCTGAAAACTATTTTATTGTTCAATAACTTTACAATTTTAACTCAATGTCAAATCTGGCTTTGCTTTTCCCTACAAGGAATCACATAAAATGAGCACATGCTCTAACGTTCATCTATAAGTTAATTATGACTTTTTTCATTCAGAAGAAAATGTTGTAAACCTGAAATGTTCCAGAAATGGAATCATTAGTTTGAAATATTCAGGAAATATAAAGATGAGACATTTTACATTGTCCTAAAGTACCAGCTTCTCTCTAAGCCTACCTTAGTCATGTAACGTTAGGGAATTTATGTGGTCCATAAGACACTCATTCTTCCTGTCTTTAGAAATCCTCCACTGAGCGTGAATGTGGCTTTAAGGCAGTGACTTGGACTGCTCCCTACTCATTGCACTGTAACTTGTACTTCTCAGTACTGTCTCCTGGCAGACGACAAAGCAAACATTGTGCAGCTTTTTATCAAGTTCGAGGTTCTGTGCACAAATGCTCAGTCATTTTTCCATTGAAACTTGAAGATGCCACTTGGTGATTCAAAGTATTTCTATTATCAGAGATCTTGAAACTACTAAAGAATTTATCTACTGAAGAGACTCAACCTGACCAACCACAAACTGATCCCTTTGAAATGCAAAAAACAAATGACTTCCAAGAGACAGGAAACTGGAATTGTTTTCAAAGCTATAACACCAATTTCAGGCAAATTCACTTCAATGCATATTTAACCCATCAGGCACAATCCCAGGTTCTCTGGGAGCATTAACCTCATCCTTTTTGAGGAAACAAGATTTGTTCACAGGAAGCAGTTAGGGGGCAGTTCCAGGCTGCATGTAGGGAAATAGCATAAAAATAGTTTATATTTGCAGAGTACTTTTGTAGTTTATGGGGGCAATTTCACCTTTATTATCCTTGTTTGGTCTCAACAGCAATTCTGTGAGATAGGGAAAGAATTAATAGTGCCACTTTATATGGGAGTAAACTGAGACTACCAACATTTGTGGAACAAGCAAATAAATATTACAAGGGATCAGAAAAAAATGAGAAGTCAATGGGAAAAAAGGAAGGTTTCATAAAGAAATGCCTACGCTACCCCAGTGTTTAATAAACACTTTAACATCCCCTCGAGTCTTCATAGGAGCTGAAAGTGGTACCATCAGAGATGTTAAATGATTGGTCTAATATTACACAATTAGTTAAGTGTAACCATTTAGATTGTGTCAAAACTTTCTGATAATAAATCATGGCTCTTTCTCCCATTCCTCCCACGCCTTTCCTTAAGAGGTAGAGAATTTGGATTTCCTGAACAAAAAACCAGAAATCAACTCATGATGCTAAAACCCTTACTGCAAAGGAGACTCAGTCACAGTTAGAAAATGACCAATATTAACAGGTAGAATTCTGCTCTAGCTCAGTTTTAATCAATTTTTTATTTCTCAGGTCATACAGTACCTGTTAACTTTGGTGGCAAAGAAATATAAAGGAGAAATAAAGCATGTTTTGCCATCAGAGTGGTTTTCTGGATTCAACAAGAACAAGCCAAAAAGTTAATAAGATAATATGTATAGATATATACTCAATTTGTGAAAACACTATCATTGGCATTAATTCTTAACATAGAATAGTTTCGAGGCATAGTCTAAGCACACAGAGGACCTGAAATTTTTTTAAAGTTGGGGGCAAGGAGCAATGAGCTGATTAGTGAGTTAACCTAACAAAAATGAGGAGGTTTGATATGTCAGAATAGAAAATAGAAGGAATTTTTTTAAGTAGATGGAGTATAATCTGAAATAAAGAAAGAAATGATAGGCATTTCTTGTTTCTTTGCCAATTTTCTATAGGCAAAGCTCCCTAAAGTAGCTTTATGTTTAGTCTTGCTTAACATGTCAGAAGCTGAAGCTGGTAATAAGGATAATCATAGAGATGTGTCCTGCGATGGACAGAAGCCAAATTCTTACTCATTTTCTGAAGTGAAGAAAACAAAATATCGCAAGTGACTGAGCCAATAGGGTCATTTTACAGATTATCTGAGTTACATACAACAGTAATTAAACAGACTTGCAACAAACATTCCCATGAACCCACAAATGGAAAGTCATTGGAAACATAAATATTTGACCCAGGTTAAAGAAAGGATTAAACATAGACTCAAAAGTAAAGAGCAAGGTACAGAGTAAGGTGTATGGTATATTTCTACTTGTGTTTAAAAATACACACACATACCTTTAAGGAATGTGTGTGTGTGCATGTAAGCATGTATAAGCATAAGCCATTGCTGGAAAGATAGATAAGCCACAGTCCATCAAGGTTAATTCCAGGGATGTAAACCAGGTAGCTAGGAATAAATGAGGAAGGGAGAGCTTTCATTATGTACTATGTATGTACCTTTAAAATTTTGCACTATGTGACTGTGCTACCTATTCAAAATTAAAAGAAATTTAAGTATTTTTTAAAAGAAAGTTTTGTTAAGGAATTTTTGTTAAGTAGGAAAAAAATTACAGAAAAAAAACAATTTTAAGGATATCAAAACAAGACATAAGACAGGCTAAAAATCAAACCAAATTCTGTATTTTTATTTAATTCTAAATTGAAGCATTTCAAATTGTAATAAGGTAAGGTAGAAATCCAGTTTTATAGTTTTAAAAATATAAAAACATGGGATACACAAATATCTCTGGGTAAGATCTTACAAGGTCAAGAGCAAGCATTCAATTGTAGGTCCTATACTTGTTTTTATCCATAGTCCTTGAACCTAATAAGTTGTGTTTATATGTATGTGCACGTGTGCACATATGTGCTTATGTGTATAAAATCATCAACGTCTGAATTAGTGTCTGTGAGAAAAACTCCATCTTCCCCTAAAGCCTATCAAAGTCAAACTGAATTATAATACATGCCATTTATATCATGAAGTCACCAGTCCTGAATATGCTAGCTTCCTGTATTAGCCAGGGTTCTCTAGGGAAATAGAATCGACAGAAGATATCTGTAAATAGTACAAGATTTTATAAAATTCTCTCAAAAGACCGTGGGGATACTCAAGTCCAAATTCCGCAGGCAGGCTGCAAACCAGGGGCTCCAATGAAGGTCTTTGATGAGTTCCCAGGAGACACTGGCTGTCCAAATTCCAGCTGGAAATTCTCTCTGAATGCTGAAATCACTTGCCCTTTTAAGGCATTCAAGTGATTGGATAAAACGTCACTCATTGCTGATGGCAATCTCCTTGGTTGATTGTAGATGTAATCAGCCATCTATGCAATGAACTCACTGGTGACTAAAGTCCATAAATGTCCTTGTATTGCAATTAGCCCAGTGCTTGCTTGACCAAACAACTGGGCACAATTACC
>JAQZBX010084486.1:0-13252 GCA_029593785.1 Cabassous unicinctus | reverse complement strand
GTTTTAATATGTGGTGGGGAAGGGGGAGTGAGGTTGGGTATATGGGAATCTCTTGTATTCCGTGTGTGACTTTGCTGTGACCTAAAACTTCTTTGAAAACTAAATGAAAATTTGGGTGATACTGGGGAATGAGAGGGGGAAGGTGTCATGGTACACACTGGACATCTGATAATGCAGTGATAAAAGGAGAAAAAAAATAATAATTTAAAATAAAAAAATAAAAATAAAAAATAAATAAATAAAAATAAATTTAAAAAAATGAAAAAAAATTTTTTCTTCTTTTGTTTTTTCCCATTTTCTTTTTTTGAATATCCCAATTGGTTAATTATATTTTATTTTTAGTTCTTTTTTTCTGAGTTTCCTTGTATTTTATCTCTTGCATTTAAGCTTATCACTATTATTTCATTTTCCTATTAAATGTATTTGGTTATTATATGGGCTTCATCTTCAAGGAAGGTTTAGGTGACAGAAGGGTTACAATGGGGGTTGCAGAGGATCATTGGTTGGGGATGTCTGGGATGGGGGATTAATGGGAGTAAGTTCATCCGAATATGCATGAAAGATATATAAAACTGTTTAAATGATCAAGGGATGGGGCATGGTCACGGTGGGTAGACAATCACTCAGTAAATGAGTGAATACTGAATTCCCAGCCTGGAGAGCTCTGCCACATTCTCCAAGGGAGCAGCAACAGTCCCCCGAGTGCAGGGGCAGTGTCTGGCAAAAGAGGATGGCCCACTGTTGGGTTCTTCTTATTGATGACTAGCCTTATGAATCTATGCTCTTGTAATTGAAACTTGGCCTACTGTTATGGGGTGCCTAAGAGTTACCACCTGAGAGCCTCCTTATTGCTCAAATGTGGCCTCTCTCTAAGCCAAACTCAGCATATGAATGCATTACCTTCCCCCCAATGTGGGACATGACTCCCGGGGATGAGCCTCCCTGGCAACGAGGGACTAATACCAAGTGCCAACTGGAAACATGACTGGTAAAAAACCTTGAATAAAAGGGGGAAAAGGTAAAGACAAATGAGTTCATGTGGCTAAGAGACTTCAAAGAGAGTCGGGAGGTCATCCAGAGGTAACGCTTATGCACACCTCAGTAGGATCTCATAGAACACCAAAGTGGATATCACCCCACACAAAGGGACTCCTGAGGGCTCTGGAGACACCCAGGTCCTATATAAGGGGGGATAGCCTCAGAGATTGACACCTTATCAGTGGGCTCTACTTTGGGATCTGTGCTCCTGAGAGTGACAAAGTTGGACTCAAATAAGTCCTCCCTGCACATGGTCCATCAGTCCCTTCTATTCAAACCTATATGTGAGGCTGGGGGTTGTAGGTGTACTTCCAGAGACTGGAGCCTCTGGCCTGCCTATATGCCAACCGTGCCTGGAATCTCGGTGGAGCTGCAACTCCTACTCTGCAGCTCAGTGGACTCACCCAAGTCACCTGGTGAGGAGACGACGATGATGGACAATGGCCATCCCAGGGAATGGAGACAGCCTGCAGCTAAAGGCAGTATAATCCCATCCACCATATCCATGGGATATAAGCCCACTCTCACTTGGAGACGGAGTAGACATCAACATTCCAGTCCCCTCAGGATTGGGGGAAGAGCTATGGACTAGAGTGGACTTAATGGTATTCTGTTGTAGACATATTGGGTTTCAAGCAATGGAAGAAATTATAACAGTGAGGTGAAGCCAGTGGCCACTAGACACTTCCAGGGCGGGGAGGGGAAGGGCAGTTGTAATACAGGGGCTTTTTCAGGACTTGGGGATTGTCCTGAGTGATGTTGTGGTGACGGATATAGGCCATTTTACATCAGCGTATACCATGCAGAACTGTGTGGGAGAGAGTGTGGTCTACGATGTGAACTGTGGTCCATGCTTAGTAGCAAAGCCCCAGGATGTGTATATCCATTGCAGGTGATGTGCCACACTAGTGAAAAATGTTTATGTGAGATGTTATGGGAGGTATGGGAGGTGGAGCTCATGAGAATCCCTGTAATTTTTGTGTAACATTTATGTAATCTAAGCATCTTTTAAAATATATATATATAAAAACACTTATTTAAGCAAATGCACATATATACATATATATCTATATATCATTTTACAAAAAAAAAATAACAGACATGCATATATATATATATATACACACATACATACATACACACACATATATATATATATATATATATATATGTTTCTGCCTAATAATGTTCAACTCTCCTGCATACAAACAGAAATGCATTAATTCCCAACAGAATAGGGTGCAAGTCCTTGGATAATATTCACTCTTAAATTTGACATCCTTGAATATTATGACATGAAACTAATACAACTTGTCATATGATAAGGGAAAAGGTTGGGGAAGAAAACAAAGAAATTCATATTATGTACATATACAATCATACTTAAAACAAGGAAGAAAGATTCATGACTATTAGAGTCTTCCTTTCTGTAACCGGTCACGTGGTCAAAGTTTATATTTATCACTACCTTCTTCCACTATCCATTCCGTGTTCCTGTTACCCTCAGCAAGCACTTCACCTGGCTGTGGTTCTTTGCCTGGTGGGGTGACCCAAACTTTCATTCCTGAAGATTCTGGGCCATTGTTAGTCCTGCTTGGATTGGGTTGTTGCAATTTTCCATTGACCTTAATCACAGGCATGGCAGTACTAAGAGATGCCCTAGAGGATCTCCTGTATTCCAGACAAACTCTTCTTAACCCTCATTTTTAGATGCAGTCTTATTTCCCTTGGTAGTCAGGATCAATCACCCTAGCCAGTACAGTAATTCCTGTCTTTGCCAGTTGATCCTGAGGTAAGAAGAGCCCAAAGTGGCCAGGTGGCTGTCTTAACTTCCGGTTGAATGGAATCATTGTTGTGTTACCTGGAGGCAGCACTACTCCTTTTGGAACAAAGACTTGAAGACCAGAAGGGACAGGAAGCAAAAACTTTCCTAGTGGGTCACTAGGGGGTAATAGTGAGTGGTGCCACTCCCATTTCTGCCCCTTGATTCTTGGACCCATGAATCCTGGTTATGGGAGAAACAGCACCATAGAGTGGATGCTGATTTAGAGTATACACAGCTTCCTGGAGAACATTGTCCCAGCCCTGCAAGGTATTGCCACCTAGTTGGTGCCATAATTGAGTCTTCAAAAGGCTATTCCACTGTTCTATCAATCCAGCTGCTTCAGGTTGATGGAGAACATGGCAAGACCAGTGAATTCCATGGGCATGTGCCTATTCCTGCACATCATTTGCTGTGAAATGGGTTCCTTGTTCAGAAGCAATTCTGTGTGGAATGCCATAGTGGTAGATAAGGCATTCGGTAAGTCCATGGATGGCACGTTTGGAAGAAGCATTGCATGCAAGAAATGCAAACCTATATCCAGAGTATATGTCTATTCCAGTTAAAACAATCACTGCCACTTCCATGGTGGAAATGGTCCAATGTAATCAACCTGCCACCAGGTAGCAGGTTGATCACCTAGGGGAATGGTGCCATATCGGGGGCTGATTGTGGGTCTCTGCTGCTGGCAGATTGGGCACTTAGCAGTGGCTGTAGCCAAGTCAGCCTTGGTGAGGAGAAGTCCATGTTGCTGAGCCCATGCATAACCTCCATCCCTACCTCCATGGCCACTTTGTTCATGAACCCATTGGGCAATGACAGGAGTGGCTGGGGAAAGAGGCTAAGCATTAGCCACAGAGCACATCATCAGGTTATCCACTTGATTATTAAAGTCTTCTTCTGCTGAAGTCACCCTCTGGTGAACATTCATGTGGGACACAAATATTGTCATGTTTTTTTGCCTACTCAAAAAGGTCTATCCATATACCTCTTCCCCAGACCTCTTTGTCACTAATTTCCAGTCATGTTCCTTCCAAGTCCCTGACCATCCAGCCAAACCATTGACAACAGCCCATGAATCAGTGTACAAACACACCTCTGGCCATTTCTTCTTCCAAGCAAAATGAACAACCAGGTGCACTGCTCAATGTTCTGCCCACTGGGAGGATTTGCCCTCACCACTGTCCTTCAAGGATGTCCCCGAAAAGGGCTGCAGTGCTGCAGCTGTCCACTTTAGGGTGGTAACTGCATATTGTGCAGACCTATCTGTAAACTAGGCCTGAGTTTTATCTTCCTCAGTGAACTGATTTTAAGGGACTCCCCAAAAGCCCAAAGCTTTGGGCTGGGAAAACAAAGGTAACATGGTAGGGGTGGTGACCATGGGCATTTGGGCTACTTCCTCATGGAACTTACTAGTGCCTTCAGGACATGCTTGAGCCCTATCTCATATATACCACTTCCACTTTATTATGGAGTGCTGCTGTGCATGCCCAAATTTATGCTTTGGTGGGTTAGACAATACCCAGCTCATGATAGGCAACTCAGATCTCAAGGTAACTTGATGGTCCATGGTTAAGCATTCAGTTTCTGCTTAGGCCCAGTAGCAGGCCAAAAGCTGTTTCTCAAAAGGAGAGTAGTTATCTGCAGAGGATGGCAGGGCTTTGCCCCAAAATCATAATGGTCTGTATTGTGATTCTCCTATAGAGGCCTGCTAAAGGCTCCAGACAGCATGTCTATTTGCCACTGAAACTTCCAGCACCATTGGATCTGCTGTATCATATGGCCCAAGTGGTAGTGCAGCTTGCACAGCAGGCTGGATCTGTTGCAAAGCCTCCTCTTGTTCTGGTCCCCAATCAAAACTAGCAGCTTTCCTGGTCACTCAGTAAATGGACCAGAGTAGCACACCCAAATGAGGAATGTGTTGTCTCCAAAATCCAAAGAGACTAACTAAGTCTTGTGCCTCTTTTTTGGTTGTAGGAAGGGTCAGATGCAACAGCTTATCCTTCACTTTAGAAAGGATATCTCAACATGCCCTACACCACTGGACACCTAGAAATTTCACTGAAGTCAAAAGCCCCTGTAGTTTGGTTGGATTTGTCTCCTGTCCTCTCTCATGCAAATGCCTTACCAATAAGTCTAGAGTCTTTTCTACTTCTTGTTCACTAGGTCCTATCAACATGAACTCATCAATATAATGAACCAGTGTGATGTCTTGTGGGAGAGAGAGACAATCAATGTCCCTGCAGACAATATTATGACATAGGGGAGGAGAGTTGATATACACCTGAGGGAGGACAGTGAAGGTATACTGCTGGCCTTGCCAGCTGAAAGCAAACTGTTTCTGGTGGTCCTTACTAATGGAAATTGAGAAAAAAGCATTTGCCATTTCAACAACTGCATACCAGTACCAGGGGTTATGTTGATTTGCTCAAGCAATGATACCGTATCTGGAACAGCAGCTGCATTTGGAGTCACCACCTGCTTAAGTTTACAATAACCTACTGTCATCCTCTAAGATCCATCTGTTTTATGCACAGGCCAAGTAGGAAAGTTGAATGGGGATGTGGTGGGAATCACCACTCCTGCATCCTTCACATCCTTGATGGTGGCACTAATCTCTGCAATCCCTCCAGGAATCCGGTACTACTTTTGGTTTACTATTTTGCTAAGTAGGGGCAGTTCTAGTGGCTTCCACTTAGCCTTTCCTACTATAATGGCCCTCATTCCACAAGTCGGAGATCCAATTTGGGGATTCTGCCAGTTACTGAGTATGTTTATTCCAATTATGCATTCTGGAACTGGGGGAATAACCACAGAATGGATCCAGGGACCCACAGGACCCACTGTGAGATGGACCGGAGCTAAAACTCCATCAATCACCTGACCTCCATAAGCCCCTACTCTGACTTGTGGATCACAGTGATGTTTTGGGTCTCCTGAAATTAATGTCACTTCTGAGCCAGTGTCTAATAATCCCTAAAATGTTTGATCATTTCTTTTTCTGCAATGCACTGTTACTCTGGTAAAAGGCCATAGGTCTCCTTGGGGAAAGGTGGGAGGAAGATTAACAGTATAAAATTTTGGCAGTTTAACAGGATATTTCCCCAAGGGGACCTGGCCTTCTCATTCAAGGGATTCTGGGTCTGTAAACTGTCTCAAGTCTGGGAATTGATTAAGCAGCTGTGATTTTGTGCATCTGTAATTTGAGTTAGAGTTTTGTTGACTCGACCTAGAACTCTTCTTATACCGATCCAGAAGAAATTTAGTAGACTGCCCATCTATTTCACTTCTAGGTACCCCATGATCTATTACCAACAACATAACTCTATGCAACTCAGACTATTTTGAGTGCTGCTTTGAATCTGCCTTTCATTGTGGTAGCCATGCCCACCTTGTCTTTGGTGATTAACTGCTAATACTTGACTTTTACCAGACCAAGATCTGATCATCCCCATAATGTTTAAGGATTCTAATTCCTTTACAGCCCTCCCTAGAGTAATATCTGGACTACAAGGAAAAGCAACCACAGAGCTCTTCAGGGAAGATGGAGTTCATTTTACAAATTTCTTCCTCACAGTCCTGGTTAAAGGTGTGTCCTCTGGACATTCCTGGGGTAGGTGGACAGGTCTCAAATAGTAAATCCATTCTAGCATTCCAATCTCTCTAAACCTTTGAATTCCCTCTTCTACTGTATACCAGGGCAAATCAGGCATCTTAGCCTCAGACATGCTAGTGTTTCAGTGAGCCGACCAAACAAACTGTTAGAGCCCTTTCTAACCCCTCGAGCTACAGCGTTGAATGTAGAATTTCTGCTTAGTGGGCCCATATCAATAAATTCAGCATGATCCAACTTTATATTCCTTCCATCATTATCCCATACCCTTAGTATCCATTCCCATACATAGTCCCCTGATTTCTGTCTATGTAAGTTGGAAAACTCATGCGGTTCTTTCAGTGTATAGTGTACTTCCTCATGAGTCATGCTTTGTGTTTCACCTTTGGGGGCTTGTTGTGATTTTAGTCTAGTAATAAGTCTTGAAGAGAAGAGGGGTGGTAGGGGTGTGTAAGGAGAAAGATTAGAAATGTCTTGCAAGCTACTGACCTCAGGGCATTCCTTTGCATTTTCTTCTGAGGAGACAGGATTAATCTCTTCAGGCAGGAGTTGGAAGGCAGATTACTCAAGGCAGGATGGAGGCTGGGCAATGCATGCTGGAGTTTGGCTGGTACCTATCTCAGGGCTGGAAGGAGGTCCAGACTCACTGGGGCAGACTGGAGGCTGGGTGATACAAGGTTGACAAGGTGTGGTCTCCACAGGGCAGGCTGACACAGGTTTATCTGGTAAAGTCTCAGCAGAATTTAGGGTTCCAGTGTCCCACCAATATTATCAATATCCCATATGTCTCCATTCCAGTCCTCAGTGTTCTATTCCTTTCCAATCAATGCCTTCACTTTAACCACAGATACCCTGTGGGGTTGAGATTTTAGTTTCCTTTGTAACTCTGTAACTCTTCTACTCATACAATGAATGTCTGAGTTTGGTTCTCAGATATTTCAAGCCTGTGGGTGCAGGAAACAAGATTTTCTTTCAGAGCACACATAGAAACTTTCGTATCATTCGGTCCACATTTAAGTTGCAAATTTGAAGCCTTTAGCTCATCTCTTTTGTAACTGTATCCAGAGTATCTAGGAGGAGCCAGCCAACATCATTGTACCTTTTGACTCCATAAAACTCTGTTAAGGTGTTGAAAACAATCTCACCCAGATCCTTGCCTCTTATAATTGTGGAAGTAGGGGAATTCAGTGATGATATTTTGTGTATCTCCATTGCCAACTCATGCCATGGACTGTTAGTGGCCTCTTCATTATTGGAAAGGGAGTCCTTAGTACCCTTGAGTCCAATTAGAGTAGAAAGCCAATCGCAAAACTCCCAGAACCACTTCAGACATCCTGTGTTTAAAATTCTGTTCCTCAAGAACCACTCCTGGTACCAAGTTTTATTAGGATTCTCTAGGGAAACAGAATCAACAAGAGATATCTGTAAATAGTATGAGATTTTAAAAAATTCTCTCACATGACTGTGGGGATGCACAAATCCAGGTTCCGCATACAGGCTGCAGACCAGGGGCTCTGATGAAAGTCCAATGAAGGTCCTTGATGAGTTTCTGGAAGACGTTGGCTGTCCAAAGATGAGCTGAGAAGTTCTCTCTGAATGCTAAAATCACTTCCCCTTTTAAATCATTCAACTGATTGGATAAAATATCACTCATTGTTGATGGCAATCTCCCTGGTTGATGTAGATGTAATCAGCCATCTATGCAATAAACTCACTGATGACTAAAGCCCATAAATATCCTTGTATTACAATTAGCCCAGTGCCTGCTTGACCAAACAAATGGGCACAATTACCTGACCAAATTGATACATTAGCCTAACCATCACATACACACACAAAGAAGATACTGGTAGAACAAAGGAAACAAATATCCACTTTATTGAAAGTGTTGAGAGGGTCTGATAAACCCCAAAAGACAAGGGAAATGTCTTTATTTAAAACTATTTTGAAATCTTTAATTTTAAAAATTATTTTATTTCAATGAAAAAGTTAAGAAAAAATTGTAGCTTAGATCTGAAGTTAACTGGTTGAACCCAACTATCTGCAGACAGAGATGCTGAAAGAGAAAGATGACTCTCCGGGTTGGCTTCTGCACAGGGAGGTCAGGGCAGCTGGAGCACCTGTTCCTCGAGCCCAGGCAGTAGAAAGCATCTGTCCCATTTTTGCTTTTCAAACCCAGTAAAATATGAGTGTCGGGTTCTGACTCTTGGAGAGGAAGATAGAAAATGTTAATATATATTCTCCCTGCTGAGAATGGGGACAGTGGGAAGGTTTTCCTCTGTGAGCCAAGGTGACTATACGGAGAGCACAGGGGATTGCGTAACCTCACTGACCTGTTCAGCAAATTGCTTTTTGACTGTGTTCTCCTAGCTCTAGTGATCATTTATATGTGTGCACACTCATCTTTGTATTATCCAGAAGTTTCTCAAAGATTTTTTTCCATGCTGGCACCCTTTCTGTTTGCCAATCTTATATCTCTTTTATTTTAATGGGGATTTAGAAAGGAATGGATAAAACGTGTACATAGTTTACATTCTTGAAAAGAGAACAGAGTGGGTAAGAAGATGGTTCTGAGGGAAATTTAAGGAGGAAGGTATCAAAGGGCTGGCAGAGGACATCAAACAGTTGATCATCAACTTTGTAACTAAGAGGCTTGGGAGAAGATAATAAAATAGAGCCATTCCTACTCCTACCTTGGAAGATTTTGTAATCTTCATAAAAATGACAACATTAACACCCAAAATAATTAGAATGGCACCCAGCACCACTGTTCAGTAGAGACAAGCCAGGCTCTGGCGTGAAGCTTATGTCTCTGTTCATTATTCCAGTCTCAGCGTTCACATTTCTGAAAGGTGAGCCTGTTCCTGTTTTGGATCCTGGGGATTGTAAAATAAAAAGACACATAACTGAATAAATAGCTATGGTTTTCAAATTTGGTGATTGAGAAGTATGTATGGGGGCAAAATTCCTGCCTCGAGCCCCTGCCAAGCCTTCAGGCACTGAATATTTTGGACATCTGCATATTTTGACTATAAGACTGCTCCTAGGGAAAAGTATTTCAGGGTATAGATAGCCATGTTTCCACTAGTAGTCAAACTGTAAATTCTTGATCAGGCATGAACTCTGGGTCTATAGTGGCCAAATAGGATGGCAGCAGCTGAAGAGTTGACCCTGAATTTTATGCAAGATTGATGTTTTACATCAGACTCTTTCATAGCGACCCACAAGGAGAAAACCATTGCTCTCTGTATGTAGAGAGCCAATCTATGTTCCACCTCTGACACTTGCAAAAGCATGTGTCCTAAAATTCCTTTATATTTTTGTAAGAAGTTGATTCACTAACATTGCTGAAGATTTCTAGAAGGCTATACCCAAGTATTCAATGTAGAATGAAAACCTTGAGATAGATTTGAAAAAATCAGAATGCCAAGTACCACTTAAGAGCCAGCTACTATATCTTGCCCACAACAGGAGTTCTTGATGGGAACTGATTTGAGAAATTGGATTAGGAGGACCTTTGTCAAATATTGCTCTGTGCTCTGAGCTGCAATTCTTTTGCAAAGCACAGTGTGGTCTCCCACTTAAGCTTTGCACTTTCCTCATATAATTTGATTGATTATTTAGCATTTATCAGCTTCTGAAGCTCCATGCCCAGAAGTGACATTTCCCTGGAATCAAAGCCTTTAAAAGCATAGAGGAAAGCTAGATGTGATGGGTGGGTGATTAATTAAGCCCCTGGGCCATTTGGAGTTTCTTTGACTGTGGTGCAGATGTTGCTTAGTGTCCTGGATGATGATAAATGATGCCCTCATAGGAGCTTGATCTCAGAGAAGCTCTTTCAGTTTGGTGAGCTGTACAATTTATTTGATTTAAAACAAAATTCTTAGTAGTGTTTTTTTTATTTTTTATTTTTAGGAGGAGGAGTCAAGGACCCTTTGAGAATTAGCTAAAAGCTATCTAATTCTCAAAAATGTATTTGCACATAATTTTGCCTACAGTCCCTCTTAAACCCGTGGATCTGTGGACCCCAGATCAGTAATTACTAATATAGAATTTGCACAACTAATGCATGTTAGAGGAACTGGTAGGCACTTTGTAAGTAAGAGATTTGTCATATGATGCTGTGCCATGCCATGCTTTATTCACATTTGGGCATATATTCCAGCTATTGCAGAGATCTTGGCAAAGGCTGTGCATTCATGGTCTTAGCAAGTCAAAGTTTGTTCTCAGGCAAAAGGCCCTCATCCTCTCTGTGGCATAGTTTTCTTGTTTATAAAAGGAGATGGCTGAACTACATGATGTCTGGGGTCTGTTTCATCTCCAACATATCCATGAGGCTTCTCTTCCTATCACTGCCTAGAAACTGGTCTTGTCAAATTTACTAACAGCGTCAATCTCACCCAACTTGATGGCATTTTATTCTTTAATTTATGTGACAGCTTAGCAGCATTTGACAAAGTTGGCAGCGGTTTCCTTGAAACTCTTTTCTTCTTGACTTCCAGTAGGTTTTTCTACTACTTCTCTGTCCTTTTCTCCTCAGTTTCCTTTTCAGGCTCCTTCTCAACTGCCTGCGTAATAAACGTTAGCGAGTCCTACAGCTTAACCCTGGGATCTTATTTTATCTCATTCTGCATTCATTCTCTGGCTGATTTCATCCATTCCCATTACTTAAAAATTCTCCTGGATGCTGATCAATCCAGCCCTGACCACTATGTTGAGTTCTAACTCACATGTCCAACCACTTACTTCAAATCCCCACTTGAGTGAAAGATCATCTCGAAATTGATATGTTCAAAATAAAGTTTATGATTACAATATGGTGCCATTTTTCTGAGAAAGGGAAGACTGGAAGACTTTGTGCTCACCATCCAATCCATTTGAAATCCAGAGTTTTAGATCCAAAATATATTACTATCCCATTGGCATTCTCCATTTCTATTGCTCTAGACCAAGCTACCATTGCCTCTCTCCTGGTGTGATAAATATAATCAAAAACAGTTCCTGGGTTTTCTCAGAAACAACAAGCAAATTCCCTGAACCTGTGCCTTACCGAATCCACCAAGGTGGCAGACTCAGATGGCTAATCAAGCCTATAGTTAGTTATACTTGGCCCAACAAAATATAAAGTCCTGCTTGCCCCCAACCCACCCCTATAAGACAGATAAAACTCAAGCTAACTTCCTTTTTTACATCTATAAAAATTATGTGGCAACACTTAAAGCCCAAGGCCGCTTCCGCTTTTGAAACTGATCGGCTTCCTTACTGCAGCAAAACTTTTCGTGTTGCAGATAAAATACTAATCTGCATTACTTGACTCCTCTCAAATCCAATTTGTCTTTTGACAGGTGTAATGTAATAGGCGCCTCATTGGTCTCCCTGCTACTTCTTTCACCCCAACTCTAGCCATTCTCCAACTAATAACCACAATGACACAAATTTGTGTTTGATGAACACAAATCGGATCACAAATTATCATTTACCTTCTAAAACTCATTGGTGGCTTCTCATTGTCCTTAGAATGAAATTTAAAACTCCTAACCATGGCCTCTATGACCCTCCATCATCTCCCTATCCCACTACCCTCAAATACTACTCTGTGTTATAGCCAGGCTCAGTGGTTTTCTTTCTATTGATTAAACATGTGAAGGTCTTTCCTTCTCTGTGTCTTTGTTCTTGAGAAAGTGTGATACAAAATTAATTAATTTTCACATGTATGTTGCCTTGTCTCTCTAACCAGATTACAAACTCCTTGAGGGTAGGGAAAAAACTATGCATTTTGTCTTCAACACCCCCTACCTTTGCCTTTAACCTCATCTCTTTGTCTACATCTATGTGGGTATCTTGCACAGATTCATTTACCACATAGGTTTTAGAGAATCCACTACATGCCAGGCTGTGTGTTAAGTACTAGGAGTTTAGCAGATGTTAGATGTTGAGATTTTTTTCTCTCTTAGTTTAGAAATAAGAACCATTGCAGGATGAGGATGGAAGTGAGGAGAAATGTGCAGTGAAAAATGTGAGATGTGTCAATGCAAATTTTCAGCTCGGGTAGAATTTCATTATCCTAATGAATTTTGAAAACTATCACAGGCCTACTTTATTGCTTTGGATTAGTAATTGACTAAATAGTGCCTTTCTTTCTTGCAAGGATAAATAAAATTTCCCAAAGTGCTAAATTCACCCGTCGCCTGTAGCAGGGAAAATCAAACTTAATGGAAAATAATGATATTCCTAACCAGAATAGACAACAAGCAAGGTAAATCCTTGCTTATCTTCCTTTCCCCTGATAAACATCTTCTACCTAGAGATTTGCCTGAAATATAGCAGAACGGTAAATCAAACATATAAAAGGAGAAAGTATTACTCTTTTAGCAATGGACTTTTCCTTCAAACTTAAAAATAGCAACTACAAAATATTAGGTGTGAGGCTATATCTGTTCAGACATTATACTTATGAATGGAAAATCTAATCTTACTTCTTTGTTTAAAAGTCTCACCTGGAAAAAATAACAAAACAAAATAATTTATAGCAAGTCTTACAAGGTTATAACCAAAAGCTTCCTTGCTAATGTGAGTGGAATTAACTACCAGGTATAAACATTTCATAGAAGCTTAGTTTTTGGAGTTTAGTGAGAAAACTTAAGCAACAATTTTAAGCTATTAATTATAAAAAAGCACAGCAATTCGATTTATATTAGATACAATGAGGATATTCTATTTTGGTTAAAAACCATAAAGGGCTTATAGAAATGCAGGGCATGGCTTGCTTTTTTTTTTTT
>JAQZBX010084485.1:0-13252 GCA_029593785.1 Cabassous unicinctus | reverse complement strand
TAGAGCACCCGTTTACCATATGAGAGGCCCCGGGTTCACTTCCCGGCGCCTCCTTGTGAGGGCAGGCCGGCTCGCGCAGTGTCGTGGGCTGATGGGCTGATGCAGCAAGACCTCACAGCAAGGGGGAGATAAGCAGACACAGAGAAGACATGCAGCGAATGGACACAGCAACACAAGCAGCAAGGGGGGGATAAATAAAATAAAATAAATAAATCTTTAAAAAAAAAAAAAAACTTGGTCCATGACTTCAAAGAAACCAATTACAGTGAAGACAACATAAAGTTAAGTAATTACCGTTGAGTACAGAAATATTATTAGGTGTGTATATACAAAATGCTATGGAAATTCAGAGGAGAGACACACTAACTGGCAGAAATGCATCAAAGAGATGTATCTCTTCATAGAAATGGACCTGGGCACAAAACAGTTTATCAGATAAAAATAATAAGGGTATATGCATAATCAGTTAAAGCACATGATGTATACAGGGATTAATAAATAGATTACTATAGTTATATTGAAGGGTATGTGGGTGAAGTGAATAGTGAATACCAAAGGTCATGGTCCATTCACATTCATAATCCCAGCCAAGTTTTACTGAACCAGGAACAGGAGTATTGGTCTGGATTCTAGCAGGAAACATGACATATTCAAACTGATTAACTGAGAAGAGTTTAGTAAAGGGCCTATTTACAAAGGTGTGGGCATGGTTTAAGGAAAACAACAAGGGATGGCACAGTACCTGGGGATAACAACAGTGGGAAACAATTACCAGAACTATAAAAAAGTAGCTATATAAGGAGGGCCACCTGTCAGAACTGTGGTTTTCGGAGGAAGGACACAGCCAAATGCAAAGATCTGACATGGAGGAAGCCTGGGGAACAAATAATCTGACCTCATTCTTCTCCCTCTTGCAATACACTGCCAGCAACTCACATTAACAGAATACAACTGGAGGCCAGAGAGAAAGGGAGCACAGTGGTGCAATCAATAAAGGTCTGCCCTTCATAATATACAACAGAGTGGGGGTGGGGAGGGGGGAGGGGGGTAGATATGGAAAGTAAATGGCAAAATACGTAACATCCAGTGATAAAGTTCAACAACATTCAACTGTATATCTTCCTCTGCTCTAGAAAATTCACCTCCAATTTCTGTAAACCATTTCTAACCCTTAGTAAGTAGATGGTAGCTAACAGCATTCAACCTGCTAAACATCTGTCATGAGGCTTGTTGGGGAATGAAGTATGTACCCCTAAAAAAAACATGTTCTTAATCTTAATCCATTCCTGTGGCTGTGAACTCTTTATAAATAGTACCTTTTGATGAAGTTGCTCAGTTAAGATGTGGTCCAAATCAATCAGGTTGGTCTTTAAACCAGATTACTGGGGTCCTTTATAAACAGAATGAAATTCAGACATAGCTAGAAAGCCATGGAAAAAGAAAGAAGCCAGAAGTCCATGGAACCCAGAAGAGAAAGGCAAAGATGATGCCATGTGCATTGCCATGTGGCAGAAAAGCCAAGGACCAAGGATCACAGGCAGCCAGCCCCAGAACACCAGAGTCTTCAGGGAGGAAGCATGGCCTTCCTGATGCCTCGATTTTGGACTTCTCCTAGCCTGAAAACTATAAGCCAATAAACTCCCATTGTTTAAGTCAACCCAATTTCATGGTATTTGTTTTAGAAGCTGGGAAACTAAGACAAAGCTTCAATTTGTTCTAAAATGGATCCTAAGTATTGCAAATCTTTCTGTCTCATCATTAAGACTTTGTGCTATATCTGCTTCTAGAGCAAGTATCTCTGTCAAGATACAGCATATGCACCTCTTGCACCTTCAAAAACAAATCCCCAGTGGGAATACAGCTCAGTTGTCATGGAGCAGATAGAACACATCTTTTCTGATAAATTCTATATTCAAGAATCCTATGAATGAGTTAAGATTTATGTTAGCTTAGACCAGATAATCAATGAAAAGAAATTAATCCGTGGTAATAAAATTCAGTGCCGTGGAATTAATTCCAGAGTCAACCACTACACAGATATGAATTTTATAAAGTTTTTCCAAAGTTAAATAGCAGATAATAATCATAAGATAATTTGTATTAATTTAAGATGATTTTAGCCACGGTAACTGATAGACCTCCAAAATAGCAATGACTTAACATGGAAGTGTCATGTAAATTCTAATGGGGGCAGGGAGGGTAGTCACAGGACAGAAATCAGTCACACGAACCCATCTAGATGCAAGGGGACCTGGGAAATGTAGTCCAGGGCTAGACCACTGTTACATAGCAACAACCCTATAAAAAGGGAATAAAAATCTTTGTTGAACACTTAGCCATCTCCACCTCAAAACTCATTTTTGACAGAAAAAAAATTGTGATAATAAAAGCACCAATTAACTATTTCAGGCTAAAGACAGCTTTTGGTTAAAGGAATAATATGTGATGAAAATGATTTTTCATCTATGTGCCTATGAAGCAAACTATTACAAAAATGATAATAGACCTCTCATATGCCAAGAAAACAAGATGCATGTAAGCATCATCTCTACTTGTCAAATGAACAATACCAAAATACCATTGTGTTTATTCTGCCATCTAGCTAGATTACTTATTGTATCCTTTTTTCCCAGTTTTATCAGCCTGGAAGCTTGGTTGCAGGATACCTGAAACCGCCTCGCTATTCTTCCCTTCCAGCTGAACATAAGCTTGGTTGTAAGAACAATGCTACAGGTTATCTTCCTTCTGTGCCTAAAGAAATATTTATCCAGCATCTCTGTTTAGTAGGACCTACCAAGTTATGTGTGTGCTACATAAAAATATTAAATGTTTATAATGTATAAGCCGTAAAAATGTTAATTCTAAATGCCTGAAAAAGCACACTGCATGAAAATACAAATTAGAAGTTTCTGACATGTGTATATGATACAGATATAATAAATGCTCATAATATATAAACTGTACAAAAGTTGTTAATACTTACTCAATTAATTTATACTTTCTAGTTGCCTTCATTTTTTTTTAAGTGGCAATCCTAGGGGAAAAATAGGTGAAATAATATTATGTCACTCCTGGGTCTAAACATTTTCTTAACTTTCCCTTTTCTATAACCCTATTTCCAACCCTAGTTCTGGAACTTCCCATCACAAAACCCAACCAAATTTATCCCCCTTTCATAATCCAAACACATGCTGAAATCCTGCAATAATTCAGTAAGCTAATAAAAAGAACAAAATCTTTACCAATCTCAACATGTCATATCCGTGACTAATCTCCTAGCTCTATTTTCCTAAAACACACTCACATTTCCAAAAGAGGTGATACAGGGATATATTCAAGAAAGGGAATTTATCCTAGATAAACCTAATATATAAAACAAAGATTGTGTGATAGTTAAAAGCACCCAGAGAATGAAACAAAACTAGATGGTAAGAAATTCACTGACACCAAGTTATCAATGGGAGCAAAGAATGTTCAATAAAAGTAAGATAGATCAGGAATTTTAAAAAGATTACATAGCATTAACATATCTAATAGATTAAAAAGTTTTATATACTGATAGATATCCTTCAAATTATGAATGGATTCAAAGATCCCTGATTTTCTCCTCCCCTTTTTTCTTTGCCTTTTCTTTTTTTTTCTTTCTCCTACTTCCTATTGCCCTTTTTACAAATGCTCCATCATTTCCTACCCCACCCCACTATATCCCAAATTGTAGTTACTTCTATAATTCATATTCATGTTATAAACCTTTTAGAATAGCTAAAATAATAAAGGACTCCTTGAACATACTGCTTTCCCGAAAGAGCAACTGTCCTGATACCTGATGAGTTCAGAGACCTAGTAGCAGTTAGAAGATGGATAGCAGTCAGTTAAAGAAGTCAAGCATCCTAAGAGCTTACTTCACCCTTTACACACAGCTGTCAAACCTGTCAATTTTGGCTCCTAAATTTCTAGAAATCTGTTCTGCCTCTCCACCTCCACCACTACTGTCTTATTTCAGATTCTCATCATTTATCACCAGAATTACTGTAAGAGTCTCTTAACTGGTACCCTTGCCTCTAGTATTACACGCTTATCAATCCGTTACACTGCAAGATTGGGGGTTTGTTTTTCTTTTAAAACAAAATTCTCATTTTATTATACTACTGCTTAAATTCCCTCCATGACTCCATACTGCCTTCATGATTAAATCCAAATCTAAACCATAGTATATAAAGTCTTTTAAGTTCTGATCCTTGCCTATCCCTCATTTTCAGTCTTCTCTATTGACATGCCTCTATTTAAACCCTATGCTCCAGACCTTCTGAAACACATCAAATGGGTTTCTTGACCATGCCCTTCCTCTTTTTTTGCAAATGAATGTGGGTTTTTTTTTCAAGGGTTGGGGTAGGATTTGAATATCTTCCTCTGCACAGCTAACTCATTCTTTGAAACTCCGCATAGATTCATCTCTCCAGGATTGGATCATGTGTTCCTCTTGAATACATCCATGATACACAGTGCATAGTGGTCTCCTAGCACTTACCATGCAATATTTTAATCTTGATCTATCAAGTTTCTTACAGTAAGTTTAAGGATTAACTGATAATGGTTAAATGTGCTGCCACACCCAAAGGTATCTGCATTTCTGTAGGTGACTAGAGACTATCAAAAGCCTTTAAAAGTCTTTAATATCTAGGAGTAAAAATTCTAGAGATTTAACAAGATAAACTGCCTAGTACCCTTAAACAATACCACAGAGACAACAAGCAACTCATAAGATTAGTCTGACATATTTTTTACTATGATTATAATGTACTAAAATCACCTTTACAGTATTTCTTCATGACACTTTACATTGTTGTATGTTCTTATGATTATGGTTTGTTTTAGTCTGTCTGCTCCTGGAGGACATGAATCATTTCTATCCAAAACATTCTGTATACTCCTTATCATTCAGCTGTTCTAAACACAATGGAAATATTTTAATGTTTTGAAAGTAAATTAATAATTTTAAAGCATGATAAACTTTAAATTAATAAAGGATATAATATCACAACATTATTCTGGTTTCTAGCCAAAGCAGATATGATCTTAATTCAAAAGAAAGGTTTACTTCTAGGTAAACTAAGCAAAATTGGGCATATGTTTAAAGATGACATTAGTTTCAAAAATAAGGACACTACTACATAAACAAACTTTTTTTTTAGATTATTGTATTTCACCATGAAGGCAAGCACTATCTATATGAACACAGTATTTCATTCTCAATGTTTCATTCATCCATCAAACCAATATTTTTGAGTAATACTACGTGTAAGGCATTGTGTTAGATTAGAAGTTGAGACTACAATGATGAATAAGACATAGTGTCTGCTCTCTGGGAGTTTATAATCTACCAGGGTAGACAAACCATAAACAAGTAAATAAACATTAACTGCAAACTTTGATAATCATTATGGTGGAAATATAAAGAGTGCTGTGATAAAGAATAAAGGGAGATAAGGTATTTTAGGGGAAGAGAAGGGAAGGGAAGGGGAGGGAGGGGAGGAGACCGGGAAGGGAGGGGAGAGGAGGGGAGGAAAGGGAAAGATATGGCAAAGGTGACAAAATGTTAAAATTAGTGGATTTGGCTATCTGGATGGGGGGTGTTGGAGTTCTCTGGGATTTGTATAATTTTTGCAATTGTCTGTTAAATTTGAAATTATTTCAAAATAAGAAGTTAAAGAAAACAAGGTCAGAAAAGATCTTGCTAAGGAGGCAAGTTTGAAGCTAAAGCCAAAAAGATGAGAAAGAGTCATGTATATGTGAGGGGCAGTGGGAATGAGATGAACATCTAAACTCTAATAGCCATACTTCAGAATTAGATTAACCTGATAAAGTTATCTGGGTTCATGGATATAATATGAGTAAGACAAATGAGTAAATATGTATTTTGGTTAAATAATAGAGTAAAAAGTTGATACCAGACAGATCTAAGGACAAATCATAGATTAGTTTTCATAAACAGTCCCCTCACATTCACTTAAGACGATTAATATCTTGCCAATAACTTATAACTAGGTGCCAGTATTATTTTCCCTGCTACATCTTAGTTATCAGACTCCCTAAGAACGTTTTTTGCTGCTGAAACTGCTTCCAGTCACTATCCCTCTCCTAGCCCCTGACCTTCTAAACAAATAAAGAAATCTCTTAACAGTCCTTCAGATATATTTCAGCTTCACAGCAGATAAGGAAGAAAATTTCTCAATCAAAAAAAAAATGAAAGGAAGATTTCACCTAGGAATACTATAATAATATATTAAGGTTTAAATATATTAATATATTATGTTGTCTATAATCAGTTAACCATAACAACTATCGAATACCTACTTGTGCCCGAACACTTGATTTACACAATCTATAATGATCACATCAATCTGTCAACAAAGAGTTTATTACTCACATAAGTAATAGTACAGTATAGTATAGTATAATATAGTATGGATGAGGGAAGACAGGCTTAAAGAGTTTAGAAAAATAAGCATGATCTCACATTTATGAAATAGTAGAGAAAGTTTTCAAGTTAAAATCCATCTGGTCTCATCACACTTGCCCCCACTACCTCTCTCTTCACCACACAATATAATCAGTTCTTTATCAAAACATATTTTCAACAGGAAGATATTATTCAATTGCCTTATCTTACTATAAAATATAGAAAATGTAAGAACTTATCAGGTACTTTCTCATAAATTGCCAGTTAACTTTTTAGAATGCATTTTGAATCTTGAAAGAATATAGGTTTTCAATTTGGGCAACAGCAGTGGTTAATGTGTATGTGCAATAATCATTTTCATTCAAAAGTCCTCCAGATTAAATTGTATCACTTATCTAACATGCTAACTTCTTAAAATTTCACTTTAGCCATAAAAAGAAAATATGGAAGTTTTTTTACATTAGGATGGGAAGGCCATTCTAAGTATACACCAAACACAAAAGCCACAAAACAAAGAGTAATAAATTCAAATACGTTTAAATAATTTAAATCCTGGTTAGTTAAAAAAAAAAAAGATCATAAAACAAATGACAAAACATAAGGAAATTATCGTAACTCACCACAGACAAAAGTATACTTTCTTATATATATAAAGAGCTTCTTAAAAAATCATTGAAAATAAACAATAGAAAAGGAAATACAAAGGGCTTTGAATAAATGTAAAGGGCTCTCAACCTCAATAATAAGAAGAAAAGTGAAAATCAAATCTACCGTGGCAGATTTTACATCAAAATATTGGTGAAGATTATCACACACTGAGTTGGCAAGTATGAGGGAAACAGCCTTCCTTATACTTGTCACTTATTCATTATTGCCTCTTAAAGGTAAATTTGGCAATATTTATTAAAATTTAATATATTTTGACCCTTTGACCCAACAATTCCATTTCTAACAATTTATCTATCCCAGGTATATGCACACATATGGGAAATGATATATGTACAAATATATTTATCACAGAATTGTTTCTAATGGCAAAATAATTAGAAACAACTTAAATACCCATAAATATGGTACTTGTTAAAGAAATTATAGAACATTCATAAAATGGGCTATTATGCAGCCATAAAAATGAATGAGGCAGCTATATATAAACTGATGCAGAATTGATCTCCTAAAAACAAACTGCATGACACAGTATATAGCATGATATCATTCGTATTTTTAAGTTTACCCACACATGCATGTGTGCATACACATACATACAGACCAACACACACAATGTTTGATATATACATATCAACTCTTACCTGCCTAGAATATCTAGGGAAGAGTGTACAATAAACTGATAACAGTAGTTTTCTCTGGGTAGGGGAAATAGTAGCTAAGAATTTTGTACCATTTGTATGTTATTACCTATTAAACATATAAAGAATTTTATAAATTGACTTTGAAAAGTACTTATAAAAGTGAGTAACCAAATAAACTATTTAGAACTGCTCACCTAAGTTTTAAATATAAGCTAAGTTATTAAGGAAATTTATACTTAAATGATAATTGTCTTTATTTGGGGAGCAAATTATTCTTCTGACAGTTACAGAAAATCTAAACTGAGAATGAAAAGAAAATACACAAAAACACATAATTTCTTTCCAATTTTTGTTATGAAACACCTTACTGAAAGACTAATATGTACATAGTAGAAATATTTATTAAGTATTTATTGAATGAATACTTTTCTATTCATTTCCTCATACTTTTTTTTTCTTAATACCACACTCTCAAAAAAAAACCGGAAAATGCAAACTTCCAGTTTTTCTTTTAAAAATTTCTTTAAAAAATTTTTTTTTCTTTAAAAAAATTATTCTTCATATTTCCAAAAAAATTTTGTAAAATACCTCATTAACATTACCACAAATCAAATCAATCTTATTTATTAGGTTCCTACTATGTGCACATGTTAAGAATACTTTAAAACACTGAAATAACAAATAAGGTAAAATTTTATTTTCTCCTCAAGCTTACAGTCTTAAAAGACAAGGCTTTAAAACAGTAAAAGGACATTTCAGAATTTACTGGCACAGAGTTATCCAAACTAAAAGTGCTGTAGGAATTCATGGAAAGACAAAAATATAATTATTGACCAGGGATCTATTGAAATGTGAAAATCCTCCCAAAATTATAGTATCTCAATAACATGTAAAATGGCATTATTTCATGGTGATAGAAGACTTCTTAAAGTATGTGGATGTTCAGCTGGGCTTTGAAGAAATTGCTAACAATCAAGAATAAACAGTTCTTATTTATTTAGGCTCTTAAAAAGAGAGATTACTGTAGTAGTCTCAATCTGTTTTGATCCCCTATATGTCTTGTTAAAAAGTTTTAGATATTAACTTCTTAATATTTGCACATTTATTTATAAATTATATACATCCAAATGCTGATAATCTATATATTAAGTATTAGTAAAGTTTAATAGCTCTCTTTTTCAAATAAAAATAGAAATGCAATTTTAAGTTCTAATATTTTCTTCCTGTACTCCAATATATCATTTCGTGATGCCCTTGGAAATGCACACACCCCCTTACGTGAACACTGCATAGGAATACTGAAACTCACAGATCATACAAAAAAAAAAAAATTTATCCAATAGTTTGTTTCTTCATACATCAAACTTTTTAAAACATAGTTGTTAAAAAGCAACAGACATGAATTTGAATTTCAGTTTATTTCTCTCTGCCCATTATCTCTTTCATAAAGGCATTAACATACAAATAACTGCACATTACTAAGGAGGGGAAACCAAGGATAGTATAGTTATAACCAGATAAATGTCCCCTAAAATTTTATGAGAAATTAGAATCCTTGAAAGATAGTATTATTTTTTCATATGTTGTATTTGTTATTTAATACCCCATATTAATAATGTATTACATGATGTTAATAAATTGTCAAATTGTTCAAAACTATTTCTCTCATTATTATAATTCTATTATAAAGTCTGTATTCCTTTCTTCATTCTCCTTGACTCCTCTTATTTTATTACAAAAGCCAAAAGCATTTTAAAGAATGTTTAAAACTAATATTTCAACTATATTATGTTTTAGCCTCCAAGTAACTTCTTGTTAAAAGTATATAAAAATAATTCTGAAGCAGTGTAGGTCATTTTGAGGTAAGTCCCCTTCCAAGACTAAGTTAGGTAGAAATGGAAATACTTATTTTAATTAAATCTGAATAGGGTTTTCATCAATGTAATCTCATAGATTGCCTGAATATATGGTTAGGGAATGTTTGTTTCTACCTAAACTATGCAAATATGAATGCACAAACATTAAATATATTTCCATAGTATGCAGGTTTACATACAGATGTAATATACACACATGTAGCTACTTGAAAAAAACTTCCACAAATTTTCCTTATAAAATATGCTGTTCATTTTTAACCATTTTTAACTCAATACTCATGTTCATTTATATTTCTGTATATTAGAACAAAGAAAAATATCTATTGCAAATAAAATGTACTGTAAATACTCTAAAACCTTAGCTCTTAAATGTGCCTTGGCAAACATTTACAACAATAAAAAGCTTTAGAACTAAAGTAAACTAGCCAATAAATACTATGATTTAGCATACCATAAAGAAATAAAAACACATTTTACATTTAATTATGTGGATCAAAGAAATAAGACTACATTGAGGATCATTTTGACAAGACCAATTTTTAGCAATTATAATAAAAATATAAATCCAAATATCTAAACATCAAACTGTATGTCAATCAAAAGCTTGCCTTGTTAGTTTATAATAAAATTAAGCAATGTTAGAAGTATGCTCAAAAATCTTTTTAAAATAATGCTTTACTCTTCCATTAGTTGAAATAAACTACTTAAATCCATTAATTTTTTTCATATCCCAAGCCTACTAATAAATCACATTTCCAAAAAGGCATTCAAATCCAGAAATTAGCTCTGAAGAATCAGTTCTTCATAATTTCAGTTAATATGTCAAGAATGCACTTGCTTTTAGTTCTTCAATATATTGTCAGAATTAGTATATTTCTCTAAAATCTATGAATATTTTACATAAATTTATTATCATAAAATACTTAAAGTAGTAAGTTAATCAAAATATGAAAATGCAAATGTATACACAAGTGAGAAGTTCTTTATAAGTGAATTAAAGAATATTGGATGCAACAACCTGTTTTTAAAAATGTAAGTGATTAGAGGTCAGTGTGTTAGTCCTTCATGGAGGAGTTCTACACTATCAATAGTGTGTTTCTGTGGAGAATATGGGGAGAAAGCACATTTGATAACTTAAAAAAAAAAAACTGTCCCAACTTTGGCATGTAAACTGTATAATTGATGTCTTAGAACAACTCATTTCAAGAAAAAAAAAAGCTGAATCGTAAAAACATAAAAAGGTTACACATCTTCTGCACAATTTCTTTCACACAGTGACTGTGAGGTCAAATGGCCATAGAACTTTCAAAGTAAACGAGCTTTAAAAGAAATCTCTTTGCTACACACTGACAAGGAGTCTCAAAGCTATAGATCATCTTGTCTGGACAGTTCCCAGGTGCTGAAGTTACACAGTCGCTAAACCAAAGGCTCCGTGCTGCTTTCAATCCTCCCAGCCTCTGCAAAATCCCGGCCGCCTAGACTATGTGCACAAGTAGTAAAACTTCAAAGAATCCCAAAGTGCAGCAATGGTAGGAACTGGAGTCTCTTCAGAATTAAACAGATTTACTAGTTGCAAACAGGAAGAGCAGCAGAGTGCAGGGTGTTAGAAGCCGCCGAACGGGAGGGGCTGGAAGATGGCGCTGGTCGCACACCCACCCCAGACGCGACTGAGCTTAGGCCCCTCGCCCGCTCCGCCGCTTTCCGGCCCGCTGCGACCGTGGGCAGCTCTGCTCTTCCCCGAGTTGGGTACAGAGCCGCCCGGCAGAGGCGAGAGACGAGGGGTCCAGGCGGCACCCGCATCACCCGGCTGGCGCGCCTTCGCCTGAGTCCCCGCCAGAGAGCACCTGTGCACGGCCATATTGGATTCCTTGCCCCAGCCACTGCCTCCGCGCGGAGGCGGCGGGAAAGGGAGAAAGGACGCGCGGAGCCGAGGTTCAGCCCCGGCCCCGCCGGGACCCCGGAGCGGAAGTGGCCCATGGGGAAAGCCAGAAGGGCTCTGGGAAAATTACAGCGCTCAAAGGCTCGCCATCCTCACCTAAGACAGCTTCGGCGCCCTCTCTCCTCACACACCCCCACGTTCCGAGACCCAGAAAGCAGCCCTCGGTGGCCCGAGGCGGCTGCAACCATCGTGGCCCCTGCGCTGCCCGCGGGCGGGGAGGGCGGCGATCCCGGGCGCGCGGGTGGCCGCAGGGCAGCGGCCGAAGGGGCGGAGGACAGGTGGGGGGCGGGAAGATGGAGCCGGGTTCTTACTTGAGTACGGACTGCTCCTTCTCCTCTTCTTTCTTCTGCCGGTCCATGACGGCCAAGATGATTTTCCTCTCCTCCTCCGTGAGGTGGCTGAGGTCGGGCATCTCGGGCTGCAGAGGCGGCTGAGAGGCCGCAGGGGTGGGAGCCGGGCGGCCCCGGGGCCCGATAGGAGCCGACATGTTTGGTGGAGCCGAACCAGCCTAAGGAAGCAGGCAGGCAACTCCACTAGCGGTGGCACTGGCGCGGGTGGCTGGAGCAGTCTCCACAGCTGGGACAAATACATACAAATCAATGGCCTTTCAATCCGAGGCGATAGCCCCCCTCCCCCAATAAAGAAAGAGCGGGGGGAGGGGAAGGCACGGGGCGGAGGGAGCTGAAGAGTGCGCTCCGAGAAACGTCTCTTCTTCCCCGGAGCCGAGGGCTGGCAAGTGAGCGGTTCCGGGAAAAGATGAGCGGGAGGCCGGGCGGAGACGCCGACTGCGCGGAGCGGCGGGGGAGGGTAGTGGAGTAAGGTGGCGGGGACTGCTGAGGATGGGGTGACTAGGGGGAGCAGTCGGGAGGGCGGCGCGCGGGCTGGGGCGTGTGTGTGTCCGGCCGCGGCAGGAGGGGGGGGGGTGCGCGCGCTGCCTCTGAGTGGAAAGGGGTGGCAGCGAACCAGGCCCCGGGGGGAGTCCCGGGAATTCGCTCCAAATGCCGGGAGGCAGCGTCCCGCCGGCCAAAGGAGCTCCAAGGCGGGGTCCGAGGGAGAAGTGAGGAGCAGGGGTGAATATCCCGGAGAACAAGCTCTGCCGTCCCGCCGGCTGGCGCGTCACTGCACTCCCCGACACCGGGAGGACGGACCCCTCATGGAGCTACGGGGAGAGGGCCGAGGAGCCGGGGACTGCCGGCGGAGACTGTCAGGGCTAGAGCGGAGAAGCGAAAGCGGAGGAGGAGGGATGGTAGGGGCTGGCAGCGAAGAGTCCCGGGGCCAGGGCCTCTTGGCTGCCAATGCCCGGGTCCTAAAGAGCTCTGAAGCGTGGCAGGATCGGGCGCTGGCCTCCCATCATCAAGCAAGTGCCCGGGACCCTTCGCAGCTGCCGCCGCCCCTTGTGTCAGTGGATTGGTGCGGAGAGCCCGCTCCCTGCGCCGCCGCCGCCGCCGCCGCTGGCTGCCTTAGCCTGCGCCACCTCCGCCCCTCCGCCTCCCCCGCTCCTCCCGCGCTGGCCGCGTCACCTCCCGACCGCCCAGGCTCGAGCACCGCGGGCGCCCGATGGGTGTCGTCCACCCCTCCCGGGAGCGACCTGTGGGCTGGAGCCGGGTTGGAAGAAGTTGAGCAGGAGAGCGTACCTGCCGGGCGGGCGGGGAGGGGGGCGCAAGAG
>JAQZBX010084484.1:0-13252 GCA_029593785.1 Cabassous unicinctus | reverse complement strand
TCTTCTCTGTGTCTGCTTATCTCCCCCTTGCTGTGAGGTCTTGCCGCATCAGCCCACGGCGCCCAGCGAGCCGGCCTGCCCTCACAAGGAGGCACCAGGAAGCGAACCCGGGGCCTCTCATATGGTAAACGGGTGCTCTATCCATTGCGCCACACCCGCTTCCTGCCGTGAGGTTGCTGCATCAGCCCACCGCACCGCTCAGGCCGGCGTGCCCCCACAAGGAGGCCTCGGGATGCGAACCCGGGCCTCCCATATGGTAAACGGGGGCTCTATCCACTGAGCCACATCCGCTTCCCAGAGCTCAAACTTCTGTTACACAATTCCATTTCTAGGAATTTGTCCTAAAGAAAGGTGCATCAAAAATATTCAAGAAGGCATTGTTTATAACAGGAAATTTGCAAAATGTTTGAAAGATCACCAAAAGAGGATTGACTAATAAAATACAGCACATGGAATGATACCACGTATTATAGACCTATACTCATTGACATGGAAAGATGTGATGTACAAGGTTAAATGAAAAAGGTATTCCTGAAGGCTCTAGTGACATCTGGATACTACAGGCAGGGCAGACAAGCCCAGGAAATAGGCACCCTGTTGGTGGGCCTTACCTTGGGATATGCGATAACCTATTTCCCCATTGTAACAGAGTTAACACTCACTTATAATTTTCCTACACATGGTTCCTCTGTCCCATTTATTTGAAACCATAATTAGCACTATACCCATTAAATATATGTCTTAGAGACTTAAATCTTTGGTCTGTTCATATGCCAGTTGAGCTCTGAATCTCAGCAGAGTTGCAACCAACACCTACTCTCCAGTTCATTGTACTTGCCCAGAACAACTAACACTAAGATGATGATGGACAACTCCCATCCCAAAAAACAGAGAGTATCTACAACTGCAAGCAAGACAGTTCCATCCATTTGCCCCATGGGACCTAAGCCCACTCTCAATCAGAAGCAGAGTGGCCATCACCAGCCCCAAATCCTCAAGATTGAGGAATGAACAATCATAAGGGGGGAATGCAACTATGGACCAAAGTAGGCTTATTATTCTAGTAATGGAAAAACTTGTATCATTGATATAAAGACAGTGGTCACCAGAGGTTTTGAGGGGAGGGAGAGGTAAGAATAGGTGTAACATGGGACATTGTTGGGACATTGGAATCGCTCTGCATGATATTGCAATCACAGATACAGACCATTATACATTTTGTCAAAACCTATAAAATTGTGTGGAGCAAAATGTAAACCATTAAGGTAAACTATAGACCATGGTTATTAGCAATGCTTCAATATGTGTTAAACAGTTGTAACAAATGTACCACACTAATGAAAGGTGTTGTTAATAGGGGAAAGTGTGGGAGGGGGAGGGTATTGGGTAATGGGAATCCTACATATTTTCGATGTAGCTTTTGTGTAAACTAAAACTTCTTTAAAAATAAAGAAAAAGAAAAAGGTAGGTTATGAAACCATACGTGTAAAGTGATGCCATTTCTGTTAAAAACAAAAACAAAAACTTATGTATGTATGCATGCATGCATTCAAAGAAAAAATCTGGAAGATATACTGTGTACCAAAATGTTACAATAACCATATTTGGGTATGGAATTACAAGTGACATTATTTGCTTCTTTATATTTTTCTTATTTTCTGATAATTTTGCAATGGGAATGAATTAGTTTATTTTTTAATTTTTTTATTTTTTTTAAGTATCTGATTTATTTTATTTTGTTTTAGGAGGTACCAGGGATTGAACCCATGACCTCGTACATAGGAAGCAGGTGCTCAACCACTTGAGCTACATTTGCTCCCCATGAATTAGTTTTATAATAAGAATATAAAAACTATTTGAAAATTACTCTGGTGGCCTTTTGGGGGAGTTTTATCTATGGTCATTGCCCTAAGAAATGATTACAATGTGCATTTACACAACATTTCAAAAAATTCTGCTATATTTGATAGGGCCCCAGTTGCAAACTGAGCATCCCTCAGTTTATCAATCAAAAGCTTTCATCCAAATGCACAATAGGAGGGACATGATGCTTCAAAATATAGAATAGAAATTGAGTCTGCCTTCAAGGATCTCAGAGATAGGTGGAGAAAGAAAACACATTCACTTGATCCATTCTTACTATTAACCAGTAAGGAGTGTAAAACCTTGCTTACTTACATTCATGGGCAGAAGGAAATTTTTCTTTTACCTATTTGTGGAACCAGTTTTTTACTTGTGCGTAGGATGATGTTGATGCAGACCTCCAATACTTTTTTTTAAAGATTTATTTTATTTATATATTTCTCCTAACCCCCTTGTTGTTTGCACTTGCTGTGTGCTGTGTCTTTAGGAGGCACCAGGAACTGAACCTGGGACCTCCAATGTGGGAGGGAGGCACTTGAGCCACCTCCATTCCCTGCTTTGTTGTGTCTCTCATTATGTTTTTCTTCTTGTGTCTCTTGTTGCAACATCTTGTTGTGTCAGCTTGCCGTGCCTGCCCGTCACGCCAGCTCGCTGTCTTCTTTAGGAGGCACCGGGAACAGAACCACAGACCTCCCATGTGGTACGTAGGAGTTCAGTCGCCTGAGCCACATTCACTTCTCTCCAATACTTTTTGTGCATTCAAAACTTCTAATTATGGGCATTACTAGAAACAGATTCTACTGTACCAAAAGTTAGAATAGCTGGCATTTATGAATTTTTCCTTAACAACAAAAATGACCAACAGTTTGACCTATTTATTATATTAAGTTTTCATTAAAATCATGTGAAAATGTAACATTCCTCACATCTAAATTTTAATATCCAGACCATATATTTTAAGCTTCAACATATTTTATATTTTAAATATTTGTAAAATATGTTCCTACCTTTTTAATACCAAAATACAATTTTATATTTTCTTCATATTTATTATAATGAATATCTACTATTAGACTAATCTGTAATTTACAAGATCATTTCCAGACTACTGAAAGGTATAGGACTGTGTGCCCTTTCATTGAATGGGTCCATGCTGTTAGGGTTTCTAGTTCTTGTGTCCACTCTTTGTTGTTGTTGTTAATTTAGATAGTCTTTTATCTCCAGGTGGTATCACTCTCTATTTGTTGCCAAGAATCTGACTTTATCAGCACCCTTTTTGTTTTTTTTTATTTACTGCAGGCTAAGAATGAGAACCTGGATATGAAAAGGAAGGAGATATCATATGTAAAGCACATGGACACAAAATACATAGACTTTGAGATATTTACATTAACTGTGTTGAGGTCTTTTTCAAAAGTGCCATAGATTGCTAACATCTTCATGAACTCCATATTTCTGAGGTTTTTGCACTTCAGAGAACATTGATGGATCCTATTAATGTGACTTTAGACTCTTCACCATATTTTAAGTTTGAAGTAGTTTTAATCACACACACATGTATATTTGGGGATGCTTATCTAGTCCACACCTCCTTCACCGGGACCTGCAAGCTCCTGGTTGAAGGAGTGGACTTTGGTAGTCCTGCTTTCACCACATCCCACCTCACTTCTAGTGATGTGGCTCACATTGGACACCTGACACAATGTCAGCTTATCCATGAACATATGAGCTGGATCGATCAGATTCTCTTTTAAGAATTTTAATTAAGTGACATAGCCTCTGGGTTGTGAACCATAACAGGCAGGAATTGTAAAAGAAGCAGAATTGTGGGAACTGTGGTGAAGAGGCAGCCTCTAATTCCAGCGATTTGCTGTCATGAGGGAATAGAGGCTCACAATTGTCAGCTCTTTCAATTTTTCAACAGAAGCTGGAAATTTATATTTTTATGTGACATCTCCAAAGCTTAATTGTTGACTATAAGTCTAAAATATAAAAGAAGCATAGATTAGATCCAGCAAAACACATTTACAAACCAGGTTCACCTATGGACAGCCAATCTGATTACTACTCTAATCAAACATAGCAAGGTTGAACCTATAAATATCACTCAGAGCTGGGTGTGCCCAGATATCAGGCGAAAACTGAGGTTAGGGAAAAGGAAAAAAAACAGGAGGAGAGACAGGCATTCTTTGGAAGAGAAAAGTAAATAAGGCACATGGGAAAAATAGTGAGAGATGATGGAGAAATGAAAAAAGAAAGGGAAGGATACAGAAGAGGGGGAGGGAATGGGGAGAGGAAAAGGATAGAAGGGAAGGCAAGAAAGAGGGAGGTAGACAGGGGTGAGGGACAAAGAGAAAGGGAAGAAGGTGGAAAGATGTAGAGAGGGAGAGAAGAACAGAGGGAAGGAAGGATGGAGAGAGGGGAACAGGAAAAGGGAAGGAAAGAAAATCAAAGTAGCAGTGGGGGAGAGGAGAAACTGACATATGGAGAAACGGACACACACAGGAGAAAAAGAGATAGAGGGAGAAGGACATAGAGAAATAGAGGTGTACATAGAGAAAAAGGACAGAGTAATAGATAAAAAGATAGTAAAGGATGGTGGAAGAGAGTAAACACCTGACAACCTTCCAGTTCCCCAAAACCCAGCTATTCTTCTTGAATGTAGATTCTATGAAATTCTATCCTTTCAATATAACCTGTTTTTACTTAAGTTACTTTGATTAGATCTCTTGCAAATAGACAGGCTCTAACTAGAAAAATATTCCCCAACAATCATTTATTGACTATCTCTTATGTGTCAGAAATTAGCTTTAATGAAGTCCATGTATTGAAAATCACATTTTATCAATTTATATAATTGAGCTTGAAATTCCAGCAGATGACATTCTATATCAATGCAGTCTGGTCTGTAAAATTTAGGTTTTGAATAATTTTCAGAAAAATAAAATCTTAGTGGCTTTACTTTCCATTGCTGCATAACAAATTATCCCAAAACTTAGCAGCTTAAAATAACAATAAACATGTATTATTTCATAGTGTTTATGGATCAGGAATTTGGGAGTGACTGAACTCATTCTGGCTCTGAGTCTCTAAAGTGACTGGATTCAAGATGTCAGTCATCTGAATACTTAATTGGGGCTGGAGAATCTGCTTCCAAGATAGCACACTCACATAGGTGGCTTCAGTTCCTTGCCATGTGGAATTTTCCACCTGGGGGAGTGTCCTTACAACATGGCAGCTGGCTTCCCCCAGAGTAAGTGGGACAGCAAGGCAGAAACTTTGATGGCTTTATGACATAGGCTAGGGAGTCATACTCTGTCACTCCTCAGTATCTATTGGTTACACAGGTCAGCCATGTTCATTGTAGGAGAGAACTAAACAGTGATGTGAATACCAGGAGCTGAGAATCATTGGGGGCCATCTTGGCGGCTGGCTACCACACATAGTTAACCAGTTTGATATCGCTAACTTAAGGTTGAATTTAAACTTCTGACAAACAAATGATAAGAAAGTAAGATGGCTTTTGAGAACTTCATTGTTTTCTTTCAAAGCTTTGAAGAGGAGAGTAAGTAAGCTAAAACTGAGTTGTATTGAAGGTTAGATTAGTAATATTTACTATCTGAATAAGAAATTTATCATCTGAATGTGAATGGACTTATGAATATGGCATATGAGTTTTTCCTGCTATAACATTAATAGTCTTAGAACTTAGAATTCTTTTTTAAATGAAGTGTAATTTACTTACAGTAAATTTCACTCTTTGCAGTTACAATTCTGTAAGTTTTGACAAATGTATACCATTGTGTAACCACTACCATGGTCAAGATATAAAACAGTTCCATCACTCCCCAAAATTAGAATCCTTTTGTTATTGTCTTTTCCTCCCTTACCTAGGCAAGAGGAGATGTTTGTCATCAGAATTTAGTTGATAATATTCTTTATAATGGAGAAAACTACACCTATGTCAAATTTTATTTCTAGAAAGGAGGTAAGCAGAGTTGAACTGTGATAGAAGTGTCAGATAGAAGGCAGAAATAGTGTCACAGTGAAAACACAGGAGTGGCTATAAAAGCACAAGGACAATGCTATAGGGACAGATTTTCAAGTTTGAATTCTTGTCTAAACTAATCTAATGCCGTACCAACATTATTTGTGCCTGAGGGATTAGAACATGACAGTGGCTTTTATGAAAATGAGCAGAGGAATGGCCTTCTTATCCACTCCAAGGTTTGCTTTTAATCTATGCTAAAAGAAAAATGAAAAATAACTACATTTTCTGGACAGAAATATCTTAGCTGATTGCCTGCCTGAATGTAATTAAGAATAAAGGCATTCTCATTCATAATTTCAAATTATTCATGTCCTACATATCTATACACATTGGGCAAATATAACCCTCATCCCGCCCAGTACATCTTTCATCTATTCTTTTACCACTATAAGTGTGAATAGAGCATATACTGGCTTCTTTATCCTTAGTGACTCAGTTAACCATCTGCTGGCTATTTAAAAAAAGCATGAAAATAATTTCATAGTTATAGAATTTTATCTATAATGATAAGCAGATGTAAAGGAAGATAAAATTTAAAAGATGAATCTGAAATAGGATTAAAGCAAGAGAAATTAAAATACTTAGGGATTATAAACTTTAAAAATTACACATGTAGTATGTATATGTGTCTGTGCATCAGGATTTTCAAGGATTATGACCCAAAGAGGTAAAGATATGTACAATGGGTTTAATAGTATTGGAAGATTTGAATAAGGGGAGCAGATATGGCTCAAGTGATTAACCGCCTGCTTCCCACGTGGGAAGTCCTGGGTTGGATCTCCGGTGCCTCCTAACAACAAAAGCAAACAACAATCTTTTAAAAAATAAAAAAATGAAAAGAAAAAAAAAATCTTCCAAGACTTAGAAACCTAAAGACTCCAAAAAAAAAAAGCAAATAACAAGCAAACAAATGAAACAACCAACTCAGGGGAACCGATGTGGCGCAGTGGTTGAGCACTGGCTTTCCACAGTGCTGGTCCAATCCCTGGTCCCAGTACCAAAACAAAAAACAAACAAACAAACAAAAACTATATAGTTTGGGGACACTAGAAGTATCTAAAGCCCAATAAGTTCAAGAAAACACTAAGTCACTCTATTGGTGACTGAAAGGCAAATGAAGGGATTAAAAATGGAAAATAAAACCGAAAAAGAGAAATGAGGATAATGTGGAGAATACTTAAGCAATATGGAAAGCTAATAGATTTTGGGAAATAAAAGTGTTCAAGCTAAGAAATCTGGTGACAATCATGTACCTATCAATATAAACCAGCTTAGAGGAATTTTATAAACTGTACTTAATCTCTCAGATTTTCTCTCTACATTATCCTGACTTAGCCCAGAATTCTTAGCAAAACAAACTGATGAACTTAATTCACTATGCCTCATGTATCAAGAACCCTGGTTGTTCTTAGGGATCACCAAGTTCTTCTCAAAACTTCCATTCATTTTGTGTTTGATTATCTTTCCTAGAGTTTTACCTAGGAATAATTGTATACTTTACTGATCCATAGTTACTAGGGATATGTATTGGCTTTGAAAAGCCAATCTGTCCCTTAGAGCAAGAGAATTTATCTTTTCCTAAGCGGTATGATAAATGTGGATTTTTAAACAAAATTAGACTGTGTCATCCATTACCCACTTGGAAACCACCCTAGATTTCTTCCATTTTTACCCCCACATACAACCAGTCATTAAGCTTTACGATTTCTGGCCCATCTTCTCTGTCCGCACTGTCATTGCCCTAGTTGAGGCTGTTTTCACCTGTCACCTCACTACAGCAACAATCTTGCCTCCTCTGATCTAATCAGCGCTTTACGAGAGTAATTGGTGTCTGGAGCAATGTGATGTGTTTGCTTTCCCTGGAGTGGGCTGAAGACTGAATGGAAAATGAGGAAGTAGAAACCATGAATGTAGATTACTTCATCAAGATTATTTTTTTTGAATTGAAGAATAGACACTAGAGTCGAATATGGGGTCAAAGGAGGATTTGCTGTTTGAGCTATTTATTTATTTATTGGTTTATTTTTAGTATTTTTCAACAGAGGAGCTATTAGTATTTTGGAAGGATAATTCACTCTTATATAGGATTTTCCCCACTGTATTAGTCAGCCAAAGGGATGCTGATGCAAAGTACTGGAAATATGTTGACTTTTCTAAAGGGTATTTATTTGGGTAACAGCTTACAGTTACAAGGCCCTAAAGAGTCCAACTCAAGGTTACTTCCTCATCAAAGTCTGTTGCCATGTGTTGAAGCAAGATGGCAGGTGACCTCTGCCTGGTCTCTTCTTCCTTCTTCCTCTTAAGACTCTGTTCTCTTCAGCTGTAAACTATCAGGTGAATGGCTCATCTCTACCCAGGGCTCCAGGATCAAAACTGGGAAAGTTCTCTCTCTTCTGTGTCTATGGAGCTCTTGTGTCTTTTTCTGCATATCTTCTTGAGTAAGTGTCCATTTATATAGCCCGCCAAGGGGGCGGGGACTTAACCTGAGTTACTTTCTACTGACATGGTTGCATCAAAGTCCTAATCTTAACATAATTTAATAAAAGACATCTCAGTTGAATCTAATACAATCAAAGGGCATCACAACCAGAGGAACAGACCAGTTTAAAAACATAATCTCTCTTTTTGGAATTTTTAATCTCAAACTGCCTCTCACACACTGCAAGTTATTTAACATCCTTGCTCTTCTCCTCCCCACTAAATAAGAGCAGTGATTTTTTTTTTAAGGAGGTACCAGTGATTTTTTTTAAGGAGGTACCAGGGATTGAACCCGGGACCTCATTTGTAGGAGGCAAGTGCTCAACCACTGAGCTATATCCACTCTCCTCAGTGATTTTGCTAACCAAAAACACCCCCATCCATATTTCCAAATGCTCTGGGCAATGATACTAACCCTATTAGAGAATCACAGCCCAGTTTCTCCACAGTAGGTTCTTTATCAACATTTTATAATGAAAAATTTCAAACAAAACTGTGACAATGTGAGAGAATTATATGGGGGTGTGAATACTAGGAGGTGAGGACATTGGGGGCCATCTTGGAGTCTGGTTACCAGAGTTGTTATGACAATTACTAGCTGGTTGTCATGGCACCAACAAAATGGCATTCTAAGAGAGTTTTCCTATGGTGTGATCTCGACTGTGTTTGTTATTGCCTGCCTTATATTTGTCTCTGCTCATTTTGTTGGTTTATTCTCCAGGCTTCCCACTAATTCTCGAATTATTCCACATCTTTTCCATAAATGCCTTTTCTGCTTATAGTAATGTGGTAGGCAGAATTCTAAGATGGCTCCCAAGATTCCTGCCTCTGCTGTACACACCCTATATAATTCCCTTCATTTGACTGAATGAGGAACTGTGAATAGTATGGATTCACTTTCATGATTAGGTTGTTATATGGTGATGGAGAAGGGACTTTGAAGATGTAATTAATGTCACAAATAGCTGATTTTGAGTTAATCAAAAGGGAGATCATCTTGAGTGGACCTGACTCACTCAGGGAAAGCTCTTAAAAGGGGGGCTGCATGCTTTCTGGAGGAAGATTCTCCTGCTAGCCTTAAAGATCAAACAACCATGTGGTGAGCTGTCTATGGAGGTGGCCATGTACCAAGGCCTGAGGGCAGCCTCTAAGTGCTGAGAGCAGTCCCTGGCCTACAGTTAGCAAGAAACAAAAAACAATAAAACAAAAAAAACTGTGGCTCAAGCAGTTGGGCATCCACCTACCACATGAGAGGTTCCAGATTCAGTTCCTGGTGCCTCCTAAAAAAGACAAGCAGACACAGAGAGCAGACAGCAAACGAAAAACAACGAGCAGACAGACAGTGGGGGGCGGTGGGGGGATAAATAAATAAATAAATCTTTAAACAAAAACAAACAAACTGGGAAGCGGCTGTGGCTCAATTGGATGGGCGACCGTTTACCATATGGGAGGCCCCGGGTTCGATTCCTGGGGCCTCCTGGTGGAGGCAAGCTGGCCTGCACGGCGCAATGAGCTGGCGCGGCAAGATGACGCAACAGAAGGAGACAAGCAGACACAAAGCAAATGGACACAGCGAGCACAAGCAGCAAGGGGGGATAAATAAGTGGATGAATCTTTAAAAAAAAACACAAAAAACAAACAAACAAAAAACACTTCCATTCTACCACTGCAAGGAACTGAACTCTGCCAACAACCAGTCAGCTTGGAAGATTTGGGTACAGACAGTTGACACCTTGATTTCAACCTTGTAAGACCCTGAGCAGAGGACCCAGCTAAAATGTGCTGGACTCCTGACCCATGGAAACTATGAATTAAAAATTTGTGCTGTAAGCCACTAAGTTTGTGATAATTTGTTACACAACAATAGAAATCGAATACCGATAGCCAGTGTCAATTTCTGTTATTTGTAACCAAGACCCCTGACCGAATCACCTATCTACTCTTGGCTAGGGAAATTTGATAAATAGTCCCATGTTTATGCAATGGAAATAAAACTTATGTACTATTATTAAAGAAGAGTGAAAGGCTGCAGGACAGGTGAAAAAGAAGCAAAACAGATGCTTGTCATTTACAAGAAGTTAACTGATTATCTACATATTAGTTCATTTCTAATTTCCATTCATTTTTCACTAATAACTTTTTTTTTTTTTTAAGATTTATTTACTTGATCCATTTTAATGCCCCCCCTTCCCCATTTTGCTATTTTGTGTCCATTCGTTGGGCAATTCTCTGTGTCTCTTTCATCTCTTCTCATCCTCCTCCTCCAGTCTTCACCAGGATTCGATCCTGGAGACCTCCGATGTAGGAGGGAGGTGTTCTGCCATCTGCGCCACCTGAGCTCCTGGTTTTCGGAGCTTTCGGAGCATCTTGTCGTCTCTCTTCTTTTACGTCATCATCTTGCTGCATGGCTCCCGGGGCCTGGCGGCTCACTGGCACACAGAGCCTGGCAGCCGATGTGCCTTCTATATATATATTTTTATTTTACCGGGAGGTTCTGGGGATCGAACCCAGGTCCCTCCATATGGCAGACGGACGCCCAACCATTTGAGCCACATCCGCCCCCCACTAATAACTTTTTAAACACAAGTCTCCACTGTCTTAATGGTGGTGTTCCAAGTCTTCATTTATTCATTTTCTTTAAATAATGGTGGTAGAGTCAAAATGAGTGATCTCTGTAAGTTCCCAAGGAACTGTGGGGTCATTTAGCCTAGTCAGATCATTTGACTGAGGCACAAGTAGGAAGAACACAGTAGGATATGCCTGAAGCTCCAAGCTGCTATCAGAATGGACAATTAGCAGCAGAAGAAGCAGGACACACACTCCTCATCACCCCCATTAGCTTCTCCCAACAGCTCCAACTGCCATGTCTGAAGCTAACCTTGCAAATGGAAAGAAAAGGCATTGTCCATTCTAGTCTAAAAATATCAGTGTTTCAGTGGCTTGTTATTTCATTGATGACTTTTCAATCTTTAAGAATTCTCTTTTAAAATGAGATAGGTCATATTTTAAGCTTTAATAGCTAAGATCTTAATTCTCTGTTTATGCCAATGATTAAATCTGCTAATAGCAGGAATGAGTCACAGGATAAAAGCAAGGGAAGGAGAGAAAAATTTTCAAAGGTAAATTAAGCTTTCTCCACATTTTACCTAGGGCTATCTAAGCTACTCCAAATAATTCTGTATGGCCCTTTTTGAAATTCTGCAATCATCCCCATTGTTTTTATGATAGGCATCATGTTCTGCTGTTTTGCATATAAGACCTTCTGTGATTAGGTTATTCTCTATTTCTCCAGCTTTGTATCCTGGTATGACTTTCTTGACAATTTGTGCTCTGAGATTTCTTGACTGTTTCTTTTCTTGTCTTAGGTGTATAAGTCCTATCACTCATGTCCCCACTCCATTTTTGTGCCTAGCCAAATTCTACTTTTTGAGGATGAGCTCCCAATTATCACTTTCTCAAAGATTTCCTTGATAGATCACTCCTATCTGCCCCTCCCCCTTAGCCTCCCAAAGTACACTTTTCTGTGCTTTAATAGTACACAATGTATTCCTTTACTTGTATCCCTACTCTTCTCCTATAAGGTAATATTTACATACTGTGTTTATAAAAGAGATTCTATATAAGTATTAGCTCTTATCATTGTCCTAAAATTACCTGTTTCAGTATCAGTCTCCTCCAGTGAACTGTAAACTACTTAACCTAAAGGACAATGTCATACTTATTTTCTTTAACTTAATTCTTGGATTATAATAGGTGATCAAAGAATGTTTCATGAACTAGAAGATGGAAGAAAACATTTTTTATTTACTTTTATTTACATTTTTATGTATTAGGCAGGATTTCTAAAATGGTCCCCCAAAGATGTCCTGACCTAATCCCTGGAACCTGTAAGCATGATGAGATATCACTCCTATGATTAGGCTTTGTTAAATAGTCAGTTGACCTTAATATAGGGAGATCATTCAGGTGGGCCAGCTCTAATCTCATGAGCTATAAACACAGCCTTTTCAGGTAGGTGGCAAAAAGGAAAGTCAGAAAAATTCAAAGCATGTAAAGGATTTCATACACCATTGTTGGCTTTGAAGATGAAAGAGGACATGTGTAAGGGATAGAGAGGCTTCTTGGAGCTGAGCATGACCCCTCACTATCAACCTACAAGGAAGTGGGGACCTCACTCTTGCAACTGCAAATAACTGAATTCTGCCAACAACTTGCATAAGAGTGGAAGCAGATTCTTCCCAACAGCCTCCAGATAAGAGCCCAGCATAGCCAACACCTTGCTTTTGGCTTTGTGATACCCTGAGCTTAGAACCCAACTGGCTTGGACTTCTGACTTGCAGAACTGTGAGAGAATAAATGAGTATTGTTTTAAGCCATTAAGTTTGTAGTAATTTGTTACAGCAATAGAATATGAAGACAAGCCCCTTACTGCATGCTATGTACATGTAAGGCTCTTTATATATGTACTGAGAATAAAAGTCATATGAACACTCAACAAGAAAGGTCATCTTAATTTTCTAGAAATAACAATTTCAACTTTACCACCTGGCTAGTATGGAATTCAATATCCGTCTTTCTTGGTGGTTTTTCTCCAGATCTCCCACCTCCATCAGGGTTGTGTGTCAAGTTTCTGAGATCATACACAGAGCTACCATGGTTATCAATCATGTTTGCACACTAATTAATGCTGTAATCTCCATCCTAATCTGTGTGATTTCTTGTCAATACTCAAGTTCCAGCCAGGGGCAGATTACTGTTAAGCTAATGAAGTTTAAGCTTCAGGGCCTCTCATTTGCATGGGCCCCCTTCCAAGGTACTATATTTAATTATTTGTAATTTTATATCCTTTTTCTTAAAGAG
>JAQZBX010084483.1:0-13251 GCA_029593785.1 Cabassous unicinctus | reverse complement strand
CCATATCTTGCATTGTTGTGGAACATTTTTTATAATTGATAAAAGAACATTCAAATAATACTACTTGCAATAATCCAAAACTTATATTAGGTATATTTTTGCTATAATGTGCCCTATTGTTAATACCGTGTATTAGTATTTTACATTTATTATAGTGCATAAAGGAATGTTCTCATATGTTTACTGTTAATCATGGTCCATCATCTGTGTCAGAGTTCCCTGTGTTATACAGTCCATGCCATACAAAATTCATCTAAAGCATATACTCAGTGACTTTAAGTTTCATCACAGAGTTATGCTGTCCTCCCCTAAGTCAATTTTAGAACATTTCATTACTTCAAAAATACAGATTCCCCAACCCACTTATAATCCTTTATTTTTGACCATTGGCATTGATATAATATCAATGGCCCTTGACGTAACATTAAAATATAACTCTTTTCTATAGTCCATGAGTCACATAAGTCGTACTTTCTCATGCATCACCATATTAACACCATGTAATAGTGACATACATTTATTCTGGTTCATAGAACATTCTTGTATTTGTACTATTATCCACAATCCTCTTCTGCTACCAAGCTCACTATGTTATACAATCCCCAAATTCTACTCTAGGTTTCTTTATATTGACTTATACATCCCTACACTACACCTTTTAACCATGGTCACATTTATAGATGAGCAGAGTAAGATATACTCCTTTATAATGTGTTAACTTCAACTCTATCAATTTTCAAACATTTGCAATTTTATTAAAAATTCTACCAACATTAACCATCAGCTCTCCTTTATCAACCGTTGTTCTATCTCTTAGTGATCTCTACTCTAAATTTTTAATCTGTGAGTTTACACATTGTATTTATTTCTTATTAGTTAAATGATACAATATTTATTCTCTTGTTTTTGGCTTATTTCACTAAACATAATGTCCACAAGGTTCATCGATGTTGTCATATGCATCCTTATTCCATTCTTCTTACAGCTGACTAGTATTCCATTGTAGGTATATACCCCATTTTGTTTGTTCATTCATCAGTTAGTGGACACTTGGGTCATTTCCATATTTTAGCAATTGTGAACAATGCTGCTATAAACGTTGGTGTGCAAATGTCAGTTGGCATTTTTGCTTTCAGTTTTTCAGAGTATATTACTATGGAATGTCATACAGGAGCTTCTGTGTTTTGCTTCTTGATGTACCACCAAGCTGTCTTCCACAGAGGCTGCACTATTTTACATCCCCACCAATAATGAGTATTCCTATTGCTCCACATCCTCCCCAGAACATGTAGTTTTCTGATTTTTAAAATAATGGTCATTCTATAAGGTGTGAAATCATACCTCATTGTAGTTATTTTAAAGATATTTTTTATTTATTTCCAAAAGACACCCAGATTACAAAAAATGTTACATAAAAAAAAAATGAGGGATTTCCGTATGCCCCATTCCCCACAACTCCCATTTGTCCCCACATTAGCAGCTTTTTTCATTAGTGTGGTAAATTCATGGCAATTGATGAACACATTTTGGAGCATTGCCACTAAGCATGGATTATAGTTTACATTGTAGTTTACACTCTCTCCCACTCAATTCTGTAGGTTATAGCATGATATATAGTGTCCTATATCTGTCATTGCAATGTCATTCAGTTCAATTACAAGTCCTTAAAATGCCCCCATATTGCACCTCTTTTTTGCTCTTCCTGACTTCAGCACCTCAAATGGCCAATGTCTCCACATCAGTTATATTATTTCTTCCATTGCTAGAATCACAATAAGTCTATAATAGAATACCAGTAAGTCTACTCTAGTCCATATTTTATTCCCCAATCCTTAGGATTCTGGGATGGTGATGCTCACTTCATGTCTAATTGAGATGGGACTTCGGTCCCATATGGCTAATGGAACTCTCTTGCTTGCAGTTATAGACTCTCTCAGTTCCTTGGTGTGGTGGTTGTCCATCCTCACCTCCTTCTTAATTGTCCTGGGTGAGTCCAATGAACAGGAGAGTAGGTGTTGCAACTCTGCTGAAGCTCAGGGCCCAGCTAGCACATAGACAGCCTAAAGATTCAAGTCTCTTGGGTGTATACCTATTAACTCCAGCACCAACTGTAGGTTCAAATAAAAGGGGCAGAAGAGGTATGTGTAGAGAAGTCAAATGTGGGTACAACTTTGTCATGCTCAGGAGCACAATCTCCAAAGTAGGGCCCACTGGCAAGGCACCAATCTCTGGAGCTATCTGCCTTGACTGTAGGACCTGGGTGTCTCCACAGCCCTCAGGAGCCCCAATGTTTGGGGTAGTATCTACCCTGGCTGTCCATGAGTTCCTCCTGAGATGTGCATAAGCATTACGTCTCTGATGAGCACCTGACACAATTTGAAGTCTTTTAGCCATATAAACTCTTTTATCTTTATATTTACCCACCTTTATTCAAGGTCTTTTTCCAGTTGTATCACTAGCTGGTGCTTGGTAGCAATCCCTCAGTGCCAGGGAGGCCCAACCCTGGGAGACATGTCCCTCAGTGGAGTGAAAGTAATGCATGTATATGCTGAGTATGGCTTAGAGAGAGGCCACATTTTAGCAACAAGGAGGCTTTCAGGAGGTAACTCTTAGGCACATTACAACACTAGGCTAAGTTGAAAATTCAAGAACAAAAAGCTCATAAGCATAGTCATCAATATCAAGGGCCCTTCAATGGACCATCCTTCTTCACTAGTCATTGCCCCTGCACTTGGGAGATTGTTGCTGTTCTATTAGAGAATGTGGCAGAAGTCCCCAGGATGGGATTCAATAATCTTTCAGTTGTTGTGTGAATTTCTTCTCACAGTAACAATGCTCCAAGAACATTTGAACATATTTATATACCTTATATGTATGCCCAGGTGAACTTCCTCCCATGTATCCCCAATCATTGATACCCCACACAATTGATCTACCCCCGCTATAGTTGTAACACTTCGGTGGTCCAAAATTTTTTCAAAAATGAAGCCAGGAATTTTACCAAATTCAATAAGAAAATGAAATAATGATAAGTTTAAACATAAGAAATAAAATACAAAAAAATTTAGAAAAACAAAAAGTTAAATAAAGTAAAAAAATTGGGGTATAAAAAAAAGGAAAAATATTAAAATTATTTTTTGATGTTTTGCCTTTCATCACTGTAATATCTGTTGTCCTGTATGTATAGTGGCTTTTTCTTCCATTTCTTTCCCAGTGTCTGACATTCTTTTGTTTTGTCTGCAAAGAAGTTTTAGGTCACAGTAAATTTATGTACAGAATATATGGGACTTCCATATAGCCAACATCCTCCCCCTTTTCCCCTTTCCCTTTTAATAACCTTTTTACATGTGGATGGTACATTTATTACAACTGATGTACAAATGTTGAAACATAGCTACAAACCATGGACAATGGTGTACATTATAGTTTACATTTTAGACCATACACTTTTATAAATTTTTGATGAAATTTAACATGGCCTGAATCCATCATTGAAAGATCATGCAGAACATTTCCATTGCCCCCTAAATACCCCTTCTTCCATCTATTCTATTCCTATCTCTTCCTCCCCTTGTGTCCCATGGTGACCACCATGTTTCAATCCTTGAAGGAAAAGATTCAAAGATACTTGCTACACTGCTTGAGGGCTTGAAACACTAGTCTGTACTCTGCTATTACAAACCACCCATGGTCTTGAGAGACACCCTCAGCTCTGCTTGAGAACATATTGGACCTCCCCAGCATGGGAGCCCAAGTTCTTCTCATTCATTATATGGGTCTCCCCCAACTGATAAAGCATACTATGACAAAATGATCACTTACAGATTCTCTAGAAGACTGCCCAGGTGTGCCCTGTCCCAAATGCCCTCTAACACCTAGTGATGTTGAACATTTCTTCATGTGTGTTTTAGCTATTTGTATTTCCCTTTTGGGAAAAAAATGTCAAGTCTTTTGACAGTTTTATTATTTAGTTTTATGCTCTCTTATGTACCCTAGGAAATCAAATGCTTATCTGATATTTGGTTTCAAAATATTTTCTTAAATTGAGTAGGCTGACTTTTCACTGTCTTGACAAAGTCATTTGAAGCACAAAAATATTTAATCATGATGAGGTTTCATTTATCTATTTTTTCTTTCGTTGCTTGTGCTTTGTGTGTAATGTTTAAGAAAACACTGCTTGCCACAAAACCTTGAAGATGTTTCCCTACAATATTTTCTAGGCCTTTTGTGATTCTATCATTTATATGTAGGTCTTTGGTGCATTTTGAGTTAATTTTTGTATAAGGTGTGAGATAGGGGTCCTCATTATTTCTTTTGGATATGGATATTCAGATCTCCCAGTTGCATTTGTTAAATAGACTGACTGATCCAGCTGGGTTGGGCATGAAAGCCTTAAAAAATCACTTGAAAGAAGATGTGAGGGTTTATTTCTGAACTTTCAATTCTGTTCCACTGGTACATACGTCTATCATTAAGCCAGTAGCATTCTGTTTTAACCACTTTTGCTAATAACATGATTTAAGTCAGGAACTGAGAGTCCTCTGATTTTGTTCATATTTTTACAATACTTATGGCTGTTTGTGAACTTTTACCCTTTCAAATAAATTTGATAATTGGCTTTGTCATTTCTGCAAAAAGGTTTTTGGAAATTTTATTGAGATTGCATTGACTCACTGGGGAGAAGTGACATCTTAACAAAATTTAGCCTACCAATACATGAACAGTGATTGCCCTTCCATATTTTTAGGTCATCTTTGATTTCTTTCAGCAATGTTTTGTAATTTTCTGAATACTGGTCTTCTATGTGCTTGGTTGAGTTTATTCCTAAATATTTGATTCTTTTCATTGTTCTTGAAAATGGAATTTTTTCCTTACTTCTTCCTCAGATTGCTAATTAATATTGTATAGAAAAACTACCAATATTTCATATTAATATAATATCCTGCACCTTTGCTGAACATCTTCATTAGCTCTAGTAGTTTTCCTGTAGTTTTTCAAGACTTTCTAGATATAAGATATCATCAGTATATAGTGAAAATTTAATTCTTCTTTTCCAATTTGGATGCCTTTTAATTCTTTTGCTTGCCAAATTGCTTTCTTGATAAAAACATGCCAAAAGGTAGAGATTAAAGGAAGCTTTCTCAACTTGGTGAAGTGCATATGTGAAAAACCCAGAGATAGCATTGTACTCAATTGTGAAAGTCTGAACATGTGCTCACTGAGATTGAGACCCAATCACCACTGTTATTCAATATTGTGCTGGAGGTTCTAGCTAGAGCAATTAGGCAAGAAAAAAGAAAAAATTACCCAATGAATAAAGAAAGAATTTCAACCTTTGCTCCTCACTGGTGATATGATCCTATATCTAGGAAATCCTGAACAATCCACAACAAAGCCCCTAGAACTAATAGATGGGTTCAGCAAAGTGGTGGGATACAAGATTAAATCCAAAAATCAGTAGTGTTTCTATACACTACTATTGAGCAATGTGAGGAAGAAGTCAGAAAAAAATTACATTTATAGTAGTGACTAAAGGAATCAAATATTTTGGAATAAATTTAACCGAGTACATAAAGGAGCTTGGTTGAGAAAACTAAAAAACTTTGCTAAAAGAAACCAAAGAATATCTAAATAAATGTAAAGATATTCTGTGTTCATGAATTGGATGGCTAAATATCATTAAGGTGTCATTTCCACTCAAACTTATTTACAGACTCAATCCAATCCCAATATTTTTTTTTTTGGCAGAAATGGAAAAATCAATTATCAAATTGATTTGGAAAGGTAAGGGGCCTCCAAAAGGCAAAAATGTCTTTAAAAAGAGGAACAAAGTTGAAGACACTCATTTCCTGACTTTAAATAATTTTATTCTGCTACAGTGATAAAAACAACATGGTATTGGCATAAAGGTATATTCAGTAAATTATACTGGGAGAACTGGATATCCATATCCAAAAGAAAGAATGAGGACCCCTATCTCACACTTTATACAAAAATTAACTTGAAATGAATCAAGGATCTAAATATAAAAGTGAGAAACATAAAATTCTTAGAAGAAAATATACAGAAACATCTTCTAGATCTTGTGGTAGGTGATAGTTTCTTAAATATTACATCCAAATCACAAGGAATGAAAGAAAACATAGATAAATGGGACCTCCTCCATATTAAACATTTTTGTTTTTTAAATGACTTTGTCAAGATGGTGAAAATACAGCTTTCTCAAAAGCAGAAAATATTTGGAAACCACCTAGGTATCTATGTTACCTAAGGAAACCATAGAACTCAATGACAAAAAGACAAAAGAAACAATTTAAAAATGGGCAAAATAATCATTGTTGTGGGGTGTCAGGGATGGGGGATGCATGGGAGGAAGTTCACCTAAGCATAAATATAAGGTATATAAAAATATTCAAATGTTCACATGGCACTGCCACAGTGCGTGGAGAATCACTTAATAAATGAGAGAATACTGAATTCCCATCCTGGAGAGCTCTGTCACATTCTCTAAGTGAGCAACAACAGTACCCCATGTGCAGGGGCAGTGACTGGTGAAGTTGAATGATCCACTGATGGGTCCTTGATATTGATGACTAGCCTTATGAGATTTTGCTCTTGAAATTGAAACTTAGCCTATTGTTATGGGGTGCCTAAGGTTTGCTTCCTGAGAGCCTTCTTGTTGCTCAAATGTGGCCTCTCTCTAAGCCAAATTCAACATTTGAATGCATTACCTTCCTCCCAGCATGGGACATGACTGCCAGGGACGAGCCTCCCTGGCACTGAGGGATTGCAACCAAGTGCCAACTGGCAATATTACTAGAAAAAGACCTTGAATAAAAGGGGGAAAAGGTAAAGACAAATGAGTTTATATGGCTAAGAAACTTCAAAATGAGTCGGGAGGTCATCCCAGAGGTAACTCTTATGCACATCTCAGTAGGATTTCATAAAATTCCAAAGTGGATATCACCCCAAATAGTGGGGCTCTTGAGGGCTCTCGAGACACCCAGATCCTATGTCAGGGTGGATAGAACTTGAGTTTGGTGCCTTGCCAGTGGGCCCTACTTTAGAGTTTGTGCTCCTGAGAATGACAGAGTTGGACTCAACTATGTCTTCCCTGCACATCCCTGAACATGGCTCATCTGTCCCTTCTAGTCAAACCTATACTTGGTGCTGGATATACGTGTACATCCAGAGACTTGAGCCTTTGAGCTGTCCATGTGCCAGCTGGTCCCGGAATCTTGGTGGAGCAGCAACTCCTTCTCTACAGCTCATTGGACTCACAAGGACAACTGGCAGGGAGGTGATGATGGATAACGGCCATCCCAGGGAATGGAGAGCATCTGCAGCTGCAGGCAAGATAATCCCATCCATCTTCCCCATATGATGTAAGTCACCTCTCAATTGGAGGTTGATTGGACATCACCATCCCAGACTCCTCAAGATGGGGCTAGAGATATGGACTAGAGTGGACTTACTATTATCTTCTATAGACATAATGTGATTCAAGCAATGGAAGAAATTACAACATTGATGTGGAGCCAGTGGCCACTGGAGGCTCTGGGGAAAGGGAGAGGGAAAAGCAGTCATAATACAGGGGCTTTTTTGGAACTTGGGAATTGTCCTGAGTGACATTGCAATGACTGATATAGGCCATTTTATATCATCATATAAAATGCAGAACTGTGTGGGACAGAGTGTTGTCTACAATGTGAACCATGGTCCATGCTTAATGGCAAAACCCCAGGAAGTGTTTATCAATTGCAATTAATGTGCCACACTAATGAAGGATTTTTATGTGGGAGGTTGTGGGAGGTGTGGGAGGTGGACTATATGGGAATCCCTATAAATTTTTTGTGTAACATTTATGTAAACTAAGTATCTTTTTGAAACATTATAAAAAATTTTTAAAAATAGGCAAAATACTTGAATGGAGTTTTTTTTAAAAGAGGAAATACAAATGGCCAAAAATACATGAAAAATATTCAACATCATTAGCTGTTAGGGAAATGCTGTTAAAAACCACAGTGAGGTGCCATCACACCTTACAGAATGGCCATTATTGACTATCAGAAAACTACACATGCTGGAAAGGATGTGGAGAAATAGGAATACTCATTCACTCTTGGTGGGGAGGTAAGAATGGCACAGCTTCTGTGAAAGATAGTTTTTTGGTAGAAGAAGCTACATACGAACTGCCATATGATCCAAAACTCCTGTTGCTAGGAATATATTCAGAAAAATGGAAAGCAAGGACATGAACTGACATTTGCACACCAAAGTTCATAGAAGCATTATTCAAAATTTCAAAAATATCAGAATAGCCCAAGTGTCCTTCAACCAATGGATGGATAAAAAATGTTGTATATACAAGCAATGGAATACTATTCAGGTGTAAGAAGAAATAAAACCGGGATGCATGTGACAACATGAAAGAAGCTTGAGGACAGTATGGTGAGTGAAATAAGACAAACACAAAAGGAGAAATATTGTATGATCACATGAATATGAAATAAATAAAATGAATAAACTTGCAGTGGTAAACACTACAGTATAGTTTACTAAGAAATAGAATGTATGTTGAGAATGGGATCTGATGCTTTAAGTTTGTAGAATTTTTAATAATGTCTAGCTTAAAAATGTGAAAATTGAGTTGATGGTATCACATTATAGTGAGGATAACTAACATTGCTGATTTATAATTGTGGTTGAAGGGATAATCTGTGGCTGTAAATGTCAGTTGAAAGCTAAATAGAGAATAATCTTGGGACTGTAACATAGTGGTTTTGGTGGAGTATGAAGGTTGTGGTTAATAGTATAAATGTAAGCATGTTCACTTACAAAGTGTTAAGGATATGGTGATACACAGGAATATTACAACAAATGTAACTTATGGATGATAGTTAACAATAATATTAAATTTTTTTTGCAGCAATTTCAAAGAAAATGTATCAATGCTAAGGGACAAGAATAAAGAGAAGAAAGGGGTATGGTATTTTTTTTTCCTTTTGTAGTAATGAGAATATTATAAAATTGACTGAGGTGATGACAGGACAACTCTTTGATAAAAGTGAGAGCCACTGAGTTTACACTTTGAATGGATTTTACAAAGAATGGGACTGTATAACACAGGTCTTGTGGTGGAAGATAGACTGTAGTTAGAACAAATATGAAAATGTTCTCTCATGAACTCTAATATATGATACTAATACAGAATGTTAATAATCAGGTGGTTTGGAGGAAAATACACCAAATATAAGGTATGGGCTATAGTTGGTAATAATATTTTGAAAATGCAGTTTCATAGTTTGTAACAAATGTTCCACAACAATGCAAGGTGTTGGTGGTAGGGAGATATATGGGAGCCATATATGATGAAATGCATATTTGTTTTGTAAGTTCACATCTCTTATTATACATTTATTGTTTATGTATGTTCATGTAAGAATGATATACTTCAATAAACTTTTTTGACTAAAAAAGAAAGGCTGCTATATTTTGTCAAATCCTTTTCTGCATTGAGATGCTCAAGTTATTTACCTTTTTCAATTTATTAATGTGTTGTATTACACTGATTTATTTTCTTATTTTGAACTACCCTTGCATACCTAGGATAAAACTCTCTTGATCATAATGTATATTTCTTTTAATGTGCTGTTGGATTTGATGAGCACATATTTTGTTGAAGATTTTTGAATCTCTATTCATAAGTGAAATACATCTGTAATTTTCTCTTTTTATACTATCTTTATTTGGCTTTGGGATTAGGGTGATGTCGGCCACTAGTTACTACATTTTGTTGATTTCAATTTCAATTTAATTTAATCTCAAATTCATTTCTCAGTTGCACTAACCAAATTTCAAGGGAATATATAAAATGTACATCTAAGGTACATAGAATAATTATTTTAAAAAGGGCAGTTCATTAACGATCTCATAAGAAATAGAAAAAAATCAGTAACTTTTATGCAAGACACGTAGGTCCTCTTCCCTCACATACAGATATAATTGATTTTGTAATTATCAATCATTTTCTTTTTACTAAGGATTAAGTTTAATTCCCCAAACAATATACTGAATTTTTGGTATATTTTCTCCTAGTTGCATTTGTGCCATGTCAGCTTTTATTTGTTTACTGAAATTTTTTCCTATGCCAAATACAGTCTTACATGTTTAACTGTGGGCATCACATTTATTTTATCTAATTTCTTCCCATGAAAATCTCTACCAGGTGTTCAATGGTTGAATATATAGACAAAAATGTTTCAGGAGGTATATACCAGTACCAGGACTGGAATGCAAGTCTCACTATCTCCAAATCATGATCATAAATATCTTACTTTTCAACATCTTTTTAATGTCTGAAATTCTACCTTGAATTATTCATTCTTTTAAGCTCTTATAGCTTGTTAAATGGAATTTCTGTGACTTTCACATTCCTCTGCAGTATGTTACACAGTAGTAAGGAGTTACCTTAAATAACAAGGGTATCACTCCTAAAAGTATTATAACTTAAATCTTAGGCTAGTGTATTGTAGATAACAGGGGACACATACTTTAAAACATGTCCAAGTGTTGCCTCAGTTTTTCTAGACCTAATTTGACTGATTTCACAACATCCTCAAGGACAAGTCCAGACAGAGCACACCAGAGTGAGGTCCACACTGAAGCCTTCACACAAAGATTACTGTCATCTCTAGGTTCCCACTCCACATGAAAAGAAAACCAGGGATCATCACACAACTGAGGAAAGGCTCTATAAAGGTAAAGGCTAGCTGTGGAATACAACAAAATTGCAACATTTGCTTGATCTCAGAAAAGTAACCTAAAAACAAATCTATTTGGGGAAGATGATGGTAGATGAGTTTTCTTATATATGGTGGAATGCAAGATGGATGAAAAAGAGATGCATGCATGTATTTACAAACAAGAATATGTACCCAGAATAATCAGCCAATGCAGTTAAAGTGGGTAATTCTGCAGAAAGAGGAATGGGTGCTGAGGCTAGGGAAAGAGTTTTGCTGCTTGTCACAATAAACATTATAAATTATTTTTATACTCTTGGCATGGATAATTTCATTAAAATTTAAAAGAAATGAACAGTAAAAATAGTATAGAGTGAAACAATACAAAGTAGGTGGTTTGACTAAAAATACTGGTTTGTATCTGCAAAAAATATTGCAGGAAACTTCCCCTCATCCCTTGGAAACACATTCACATAAAGGAAACAGAAAAAAATCCTCAGTTCATAGGGTTTTCTTGCTGTTTTTCTGCAATTGCTGTTTTTAATTTTTAATCTGATTGAAATAAAGATATAGAGCTAGAGATATGATAAAACTGTATAGAGAAATCCCTGGGGGTCCCTTAAAGTCCCCATAAATGCCCTCTTAAATTTCCTTTTTATCTGTTGAAATTTTAAATCTCCACCAAGGCAGTTAATGCAGGGAGCCAATCAAGCCCCTAGTTCATTTCCTTTGGTGCAATAAAAATAAAGCTCAACTGCCCTAAACCTGTCCCTATATGATGTATAAACCCTAATCTAATCAGTAGAATTCAAACTAAATTCCTTTCTATTTCAAAAAACATCCTTCACCATCCCTAGAACTCCAAAGCTACTTCCATTCTGGCTTTCTATTCTGCAGTAAAACTTTGGTGTCCCAAATAAAATGCTATATTCAGCATACTCTACTCTGATTTTTCTTTAACAGATATAGACAGGAAAACAGACAAAAAGGATATATAAATACATGAAAAGTAATATTGAGCAAAATATATTAAAAAACATTTATTCATTATTGACCTCAGTGATCTATAAGAAATGAATCACAACAGCTATTACCAATAATATATTTTTATTACTAATATTGCAACTTTATTCTTTTCAGCTTTTTTCATGTTTCACATGGCGAATATGTGTTCTTGCTTTCTTTGTTATAATCATCATTATATGTTACTATTTCAAAAATTTGATCCATCTATCCTTAGACTTCTGATTCCCAGGTAATATAATGTCCAGTTGTTTATCTTTAAGGTAGTTGTGCTGCTCAGTTGCCACATATCTTGGCCCCTGAGTTCATTTACCCAGTAGAAAGTTGGGAGGGGATGGATGCCAGACCCTGATTGATGTCAGGCAATGGTGAATTCAAGAAAGAGGAGGGGAGGGAATGGCCTTTGGACAGAAACCCTAAAGCATCCAACACCCTATGGACACTCACCTGTGGAGTCTTAAAGTCCAAGGAAATCATCATGTCAGGGCTTCACTTTCAAAGCTCCAGGAACAAGCAGCATTTGGATCAGACTAGAATCCACTGGTTGTGGGGCCTTGAAGAAAAAAGGGTGTGTGTGATTTCCTGGGCACATCACTCCCAACCTGTTGTCCCAGTTCCTCACCCAGCAGTGATTTTGTGCAGCTCTGACTTTAATCCTGTGGACAACACATTAAGACCTGAACTTTGCCACTAATCCCTGGTGTTAGTGCAGGCAGGCAAAGCTTTTCAGAGGGCAGTGAGTGAGTAGAGCTCAGTGCAGAACTGAAAGCACTTCTCTTCAGCCTTGAAGATGGCTGCCTGTGCTCCAGGCTGCAGCTAGCTACTCAGCTCTCCACTACACACAAATACAAATGCACATAGGCATACACACACATGCACACCCAGGCCAAAACAGCCTTCCCTCCTCCCAAAGGTTTGCCATGATTGGGAGTTTGCCTGTTCCTGGATACCATGTTTTCCTCTGCAGCTTTTTCAGGGACATATTTCATGGGACATAGCCAGCAGACTTTGCTAATTCAACATCTTGTTAAGAACAGGACCTATGTTTTGTGTTTTCAACTTCATTAAATATCAAAAGTGTTTTCCAGAGCTCTTACAATGGTTGGATCCCTGAGATGAGTGACCCCTGAGCCCTTCCCACATGGAACACAATGGAGACTCTAGTTGTTTCATTTACTCAAAATCTCAACTTTCAGTCCACCCTGGACACCAAGCCTGCTGCTAAAGCCCCATTCACAGGCCCCTCTCTGCCTGTGCCTCTCCCAGGCTCAATCAGCTTTCAAGGCCCATCGACTCCTCTAACTCTAAAACACGTTAAACTCTCAATTCCTCAATACTCTAAAACACATTAAACTCTCGATTCCTCAATTTGGTTTTCAGGGTTGCTGACTGGACTCACATTCCCTTTCCAGCGTCACCTCCACTGCTCCCCAGCACTTTCTCTGTACCTTAGTTATGCTGTTCTCCATACACTTTTACTAACCCT
>JAQZBX010084482.1:0-13252 GCA_029593785.1 Cabassous unicinctus | reverse complement strand
ACGATGGGCAACAGCCATCCCAGGGAATGGAGAGGGCCTGCAGCTGAAGGCAAGATAATCCCATCCACTATATCCATGGAATATAAGCCCTCTCTCACTTGGAGGTGGAGTGGACATCACCTTCCAAGTCCCCTCAGGATGGGGGGAGGAGCTGTGGACTAGAGTGGACTTGGTGGTGTTCTGTTGTAGACATATTGTGCTTCAAGTAATGGAAGAAATTGTAACAGTGAGGTGGAGCCAGTGGCCACTGGACATTTTTGGGGCAGGGAAAGGAGGGGCAATTGAAATACTCAGGCTTTTTTGGGACTTTGGGGGTCGTCCTGAGTGGCGAAGCAGCGACGAATGTAGGCCATTTTCCATCAGAATATACCATGCAGAACTGGGTGGGAAAGAGTGTGGTCTGTGATGTGAACTGTGGTCTATGCTTGGTGGCAAGGCCCCAGGATGTGTATATCCATTGCGTGTGTTGTACCACATGGATGGGGAATGGTTGTGTGGGGTGTTGTTGGGGGTGTGGGCGATGGGAAGCATGGGAATCCCTGTAGTTTCTGAGGAATATTTGGGTAATCTAGGCACCTTTAAAAAATGTATATATATATATAACAAATAACATTTATGTAAACAAATGCACATATATGCATATGTATTTATATATCATTTTACAAATAAAAAAATGCTCAAAACATTAGTAATTAGGGAAATGCAAATCAAAACTTCAATGAGATTCAACTTCATACCCTTTATGACAATAAAACATTTTTTTAAAAATAAGTTTTGGTGAAGATGTGGAGAAATTGGAATCCTTGGCCATTGCTAATAAGAAGGTAAAATGGTGCAGCCACTGTGGAAAATGGTTTGGCAGTTCCTCAAAAATTAAACATAAAACTATCATGTGACCCAGCAATTCCACTCCTACATATACACCCAAGAGAATTAAAACTACATATTCAAAAACTTATACAAGAAAATTCCTTGCAGCATTATTCACAATAGCCCAAATGTGGAACTGGCCAAAATGCCCATCAACTGATGAATGGATAAACAAAATGTGGTATATCTATATAATGGAATACTATTCTGTCAAAAAAAGAATGAAGTACTGATATATGCTTCAACATGGATGACAACATGCTATGTGAAAGAAGCCAGACATAAAAGGCCATAATTGTATGAGTCCATTTTCATGAAATATCCAGAATAGGCAAATCCATAGAGGCATAAAGTAGATTAGTGGTTGTCAGGGCCTGAAGGAGAGGGGAATGGGTTGTGACTGCTTAATGGGTACCTAGTTTCTTTCTGAGATGATAAAAATGCCCTGGATTTAGATAGTGGTGATGGTAACACAACTTTGTTAATGTACTTAAAAAAAACAGAAATTTACCCATTAAACTGGTTGAAATGTAACTTTTACATTACATGAATTTTACCTCAATAAAAAAAATTGAAAGTGCATATTAAATGTTCACAATTTCGTATCTGAAAAATTGAGCCAGAACAAACAATACGGAGATATATTCTAATAAATTTAGTTGACTTTAAAAGAAAAATACTACGGGCATATAAATAAAAATGCTAAGTTATAAGGGAAATAAAATTATATTGTCACCAGGTTTTTCAACAGCAATACTTTCTGTTAGAAGAAAATGAAGTGAACCAAGGATTTTATAATCCACAGTAGTGACTTTCAAGTATAAAAGGAACATAGCATTTTCAACATTGAGGAACTCTAGAAATATTGTTTCTGTGAACCATTTCTGAATAATCCACTATAGATGATCTTCAAACAGAATGACAAAAATGATAGCATAAGGTCTGTTGGTGAGCATTAATTATATTAATTATAATGATTTAATTTATAGAACTAAAATTAAATGAGTGCTAAAGAATCTAAAATGTATTGGGTTATATCCTGGCATTGTATATGTAGCACATCTACAAATGTTGAGTCTGTTTGGGTAATTTATGCTTTTCCAGAAATTTTCCCATTTCACATAAGTTTTCAAGTTTGTGATATAAAGGCAGCTGTTCTAATCTCATATATTTTAGTACTTGCTAAATATATAATTTCATCTCCTTTTTCATTCTTAATATTATTGGTTTGCTTGCTATTTATTTTTTTACTTGATAAAACTTTATCAGTTTTATTTGTCTTAACAAAGGACAAAATTTGTTTTTCAATACACCCTATTGTATTGCTCCCATTAATTTCTGCTTTTATATTTATTGTTTCATTTCTTATACTTTGATTTTTCAACGACTAACTATTTCTTTTATTCCAACAGGCATTTAAGGCTATAAATTTCCCTCCAAAATCACTTTAGCTGCATCTCAAATTCTGACAGGTTATTATTTTAGTTATCATTCAGTTTCCATTGTGAGTTCATATTTCGGCCTGGTCAAGCTCCAGACTTTTTTTCCTGTTACCAGCATGCAGGTCCTTGATGTCTAGGTGCTAGTTTACTATGGATTGTAGATATCTCCAGAGCTAAAGCTCATTCTCATAGCCCTATATACCAACTCGTTCTTGACATTTGCATCCCTTAAAGAATTTCCTTACTTTACTGCCAGTTGTGCCACATATTTGGAAACATTTTATTATTTTACACATTTTAATAGGTGCTTTTTTAAGGAGTAATTTCTCAGTGCTTCTTATCAAACATGTTGCCAAAAATAGAATTTCAACAATTATTCCTATACATATCTGTGACACTGAGTTTCTAAAAGGACAAAGGTAATTCCTAAACTTTTTCTCTCAGTTTGAGGGCCTAACAAAGTGCCCTGTCTTTTGAATTGTGAATAAATGAATTAGTGTGTGTCTGGCTGGAAGAGTGTCAACAGGTAATTAGAATCCAAATTAAGAAAATCCATATAATATTATCAGCTAAAACTTACCTATTTCATAGTCTAAACTTTTTATTTAAATTCTCTAGCATCGTTTTCAATAAAAAATTCTAGAATCTGAGTTGATTAGAAGTATATTTCACATAGCAAAAAAAAGTAAATCTGTCTAATTTCCTAACTTACCTTGAAGAGGGCAATATTCATTCTAGTTTTAGCAGCTTTCCAAACAGAATAGACCCTAAATATCACAGAAAGAGTTTTTTAAAGGTTATTATTTCCAAGTGCAACTTTAGATATTGTGCATTTCGGCCTTTATAAATAGTAAAATACCAAAGAGAAGGAAAATATTTTACCAGTCAATAAAATAGAAGTAAGTACTTTACCATAGCATCTGCACAGAGTTTATTTTTAAAAATATACACACATATACACAAACACAAATGTAGGACATGGAAGTACTTTTCTTGTTGCAATCTGACTAAAGTACAAACTTAACTCCTTTATGTTAACCAAAATACCATGGAACTTCTAAAGACCATGATGCTTTATGTCTAATTTGAGATGGGACCTCCAACCAGCTCAATTCACTAATATCCCACTGAGGCTGTGAATCACCACTGACTCAGGTACATACCCCCTAGTGAATCCCTCACAACACATTTGCTTAGCTTTTAAATCTGACAGATCAATTTGGTACAATTGCATAGGTGAAACATTTAGGCTTAAATTCTTTTTTTCATGTTCTCTCTGTCATTCTCCCCTGCATCATCACTCTCATTCTCTATGCTACTAAAAGAGAATCTTCTTTTTATCTCCTATTTCTTTTCCTTCATTCTTGCATGCCCCATCCCATCTACCTCTTTCCTCCACCCCTCTCTCCTTCCTTCCAAAGCACTCTATCTCTCTTTCTCCCTTTCCTTCTCTGCTGCTCTCTACCTTTTTTTGGTACTGGTATTGAACTTTCTCTTCTATTCCTTATCAAGGTTCAATTTAATCGACTTGGTGAAAGGATATACAAGTAAACTCTCCTTCTAAATCTTGCTTCCTGTTGTCAAGCTAAAGGAGAAAAACAGGATAAATCTCAGCTTCAGTTGTTAAAAGATGTAATTTCCTTAGGAGCTAGAATTTGATCCTTTCAAGGTTTGTCCTAAAGCACATTCATTTCATGTCTAATTGATGTGTCCCCACATTGGTCAGAGTTCAATTGCTCCTAGAGCTCAGAATAATTCTCTCCATTTCATGCTGTCTTTGGTCACTGTTTATGCTTCCTCTTGTCAAAGTCACAATGTACTTGCTTCCATTTACCACAGTTGGTCTCTCTTCTGTTTACTTCATATTTTCCATGCTGGGTAGTATTTTCTGGATAGGATGAATCTTTTTTTCTCCTGCAAGAATAGGCACTAGAGATCTAATTATAGCAGACACAACTTCTCTAATAGATATGTTAGTTTTGAGGACAATGAATGATGCCACTAGGAGTCTTCAGAGAGTACTGAATTACCAGCTCTTTCTTGCTGCTGTTATTGTCTGGGTGCCACATCTTCGTAGCTGTTCAAAAGAGAGTTCCTCTTAGTTACATGATTAAAAGTATGTTTTCTTTAATTTTTAATCTCTTATAAATTATCACTATCTAATATTTTTGAACAGCAATCATGAATCAGGAATTGTTCTAAAGACTTTACAATATTCTACCATATAATCCCCAATGATTCTGTATCCACATTTTACACCTGCAGAAGTGGATGCACAGGGAGAAAAGCAGAGTCACGCACGATCTGAACCCTGGTCGTCTGATACCATAGCCTCATTCCCAATCATTATTCCACATTTGCCAGTTTGTGTAGTCATGGTGAGCTTGAGTCTGGGAATTTCACATTTAAATAGCAAGCTCCAAGTGCTTTATTATTTGGTTAGCTGCCCATCTTATCAGCCCTGAGGAATACAGAAAATATTGTCATTTAATTTTATGGCTGGTGAAAATTAAGCAGTTTGATTTTAGGTTTCTTGATGTTCCCCAGCAATGACTCCCAGTCTGCTGCTTTACAAACCAGCAAACATTTTACTTCTCCAGATAGCATGAAGCATTTGGATTTTATAACAGTAAATAGTAACAGTAAAATAGTAGTAGCATCATTACTAATGCAGTATTTTTAAACTTTAGAATAGGAAAAAGCAAAACTAGAGAAGTCTAAGGAGAAGTATGCATAACTATCCAGATAGTCTTACAATCATATAAATAAAAGTGAAAAATGACAAAATATCAGGCACTGATGCCTCTCTCTCTCTCACACACACACACTCACTTACTTACAAACAGACAGAAGGGAGAAAACATTCTTTATGCAGAGAAAATCCCAAAATGTATTTAACTAACACTTACTATGCACTCACTCTTTGCTGAGCACTGTGCAAGGAACAATGAAGAGGCTGGCACCAATTTTAAGGAACCTCCCTTCAGATAGAGGAGTTTATGTGCATCACTTGTGTATGTAACTGGTAACCTTCAAGCCAATCTCAGGGGTGTGGCTCATGACAAAAAGATCATGAAGAATTATTATGAAATGGCATATAATAATAAACCCCAATCCCCTCCTTGAATTCAAATCTTATCTCAGTGGCCTTATGAACAGAAATGGAAGAAACACAAATGTGGCTAAAAAAGGAATAGAAGCTTAACTGCAAATAGGAAGTGCCAGGATAGCCAAAGCAAATAACACTATATAAAGAATGTCAGATTCATTAAGCCCCCAACAACAGGCACGTTCAGATCCAAACCCCTGGTCCTGTGGGTGTGAACCCATTTGTAAAGAGGATGTTTAAAGATGTTATTAGTGAAAGTGTGCCCAAACTGAATGAGTGTGGGCATTAATCCAATATGACTGAGGTCCTTATAAGTAAAGGAAATGGGACATGGAGAGAAAAGTCACAGAGAGCAGCCAGAAGCCTGAAGTCAGCAGAATCCAGAGGAGAAAGGAGAAGACACTGCCATATGCATTGCCACGAGACAGAAAAGCCAGGAACTCCAAAGATTGCCAGTCAACCAGAGGATACCAACCCAGGCAGAAAGCAAGCCTTTCAGTCTCTGAAACCATGAACCAATAAAGTCTTGTTGGTAAGCCAATCCATTGTATGGTATTTGTTTTAGCAGCTAGGTAATTAAAACAGTTTTTGTATCAGGAGTGAGGTGCTGCTATGACAAATACCTAAAAATGTAGTTACAGCTTTAGAATTAGGTAGTGAGTAGAGACTAGAAGAATTGAGAGGTTCTTGGTAGAAAAAGCTTAGATTGTTTTGAAGGACTGGTGGCAGAAATATGGACACTAAAGTTACCTCCAATAAGGCCTTAGAAGGAAATGATGAATGTGTTATTGGAAACTGGAGGAAAAACAATCCTTGTTATAATAAAATGGCAGAGAACTTCGTAAAACTGTGCTCTGATGTTGGAAGAAGGGAGCACTTGAAACCAATGAACTTGGATATTTAGCTAAGGAGATTTCGAAGCTAAGTGTGGAAGATGCAGCCTGCTTTCTCCTTGCAGCTTAAAGTAAAATATGCGAGGAAAGGGATAAGCTGAGAACTGAACTCTTAAGATGGTTTGGAAAATTCTGAGCCTATCAAGATAGTGTGTTCTGAGGTAAGGGCCTGAAGTGTCTCTTTCAGGGACTTCCCTGAGATTTCAGGAAGTGATTCCCCAGTGAACAGGGGTCCATGTGGGAGTTTAACTGAACAGTCCTTTGTTAACGAGGATGTGGCTGAACACGGATACAGTTAGTCATGTTAGAAGTCAGAATTGGAAATGCAATTATCTGGAAAGGATCTGTAGAAATTCTCTTTTCTGATGGTTTGGACCTACTGTAACTGCACACAAAGCTGATAAGGTTTTTGCAAATTTTTATGAGGAGAACAACTGCCAACCTAGACTAAAAAGCATGAATTAAAGTAAGAATGCCTTCAGTGGTGGAACAATGGAAGCAAAGGTCTAGACTGAAAAGATCTCCTCAGGCCAATAGAGCAAGTCCGTGCACCTAGGAGGAAAAGGGCAGGTCTACCTCTGTACCTAAAGGGAGCAGGCCATCTGCCCTGGAGCTAGGTTTTTTGGTGGGGTTGGGGCGGAGTTCGCACTACATGGTTCAGTGAAAGTGCCATCCCCAACTCTCAGAGATGGTAGGGTCTCTGTCCCAGCATTCCAATGCTTGGAGAGGGCGGGGCCTACATCTCAGGGTTTGGGGATATTATGACTGCTATGCAAGCACTTGGAAAGGGTGGGGCTGCTGCTGCAACAGTCCCTGAGGACAAAGAATCAAGCCACAGATGGCTCTCAGAACTTGAACTCTAATGGAGCTTGCCTTGGTGGTTTCTGAACTTGTTTGGGACCTGTGCACCCTGTTTTCCTTCCAATTTCTCCTTCTGCAATGGGAATGTTTATTCTATGCCTACCCTACCATTTTATACTTGGAGCAAATAATTTGTTTTCTAGGATTTACAGGTCCATAAATGAAGAATTTTGCCCCCAGAATAGACCATACTCTTAATGGAATTTGATGAGACATTGTACTTAGCATTGTTACTGAAATGACTTCTGGGATGTTGTGATAGAATGAATGTATTTGCATTAGGGAAAACATGTCTTTTGGGTGCCCAGAGAGTGGACTGTTGGGGATTGAGTCATCTCCCCAATCACAATGTTCAGGTCCCAACCCCTGTTCTTATGGGTATGAACCCATTTGTAAATAAGACCTTTGAAGATGTTATTAAAGTGTACCTAAACTGAATAAGGGTGGGTCTTAATCCAATATGGCTGAAGTTCTTATAAGCAAAGGAAATTAGACATGGATAGAGAAGCCACAGGGGGCAGCCAAAAACCTGAGGTCAGCGGAACCCAGAAGAGAAAGAGAAGACACTGCCATGTTCATTACCATGTGACAGAAAAGTCAGGAACCCCCAAAACTGCTGGTCAGCCAGAGATACTGACCCAGAGAGGAAAGCAAGACTTCTAGCCTCTGAAACTAGTAGCCAATAAATTCCTATTGGTAAGTCAACCCACGTATGGTATTTATTTTAGCATCTGGGAAATGAAAACACCCTTCATTACCCATCACTTCAGAGTTGCCCCATTTCCTCATTGCCAACTCTATTCAGCATCAGGGATAGACTCTGGCAACAGAGCTCATCAGAATTCCTCCAAATACTTGCACTAATGTTTACTTTAAGACTTAAGGGTGTATTAAAAAGAGATCTTTAGGGAAGCAGATGTGACTCAGGTGACTGAGCTCCCGCCTGCCACGTGGGAGGTCCGTGATTCGGTTCCCAGTGCCTCCTGGAGAAAACCAGCAGGATGGTGAGCTGATGCGGCAGGCTGGCGTGGCCAGCTGATTCAGCAGGATGACACAGTGAGATGACGCAACCAAGAGACAGTGAGGAGACACAGTGAGAGGCGCAGCAGGGCAGGGAGCGGAGGTGGCTAAGGCGATTGGGTGCCTCCCTCCCACATGGGAGGTCCCTGGGTTTGGTTCCCGGTGCCTCCTGGAAAGAGAAGACCAGCATATAACAAATGGACACAGCAAATGCAATCAACAAGGGGGCATGGAGAAATAAAATAAATCTTAAAAAATAAAAAAATTAAAAAATTAAAAAGAGATCTTTAAATCCTGAAGTTATTTAGATTTATCTGTTGAGAAAATGACTTCCAAAATTTCCCCTCAAGGTCCTGGGTTCCAATTTGCTGCCATCCTGAAATTCTTATAATAGCTGATGAAGCAATAATTCACCAGGCCACCCATTTCCAAAGATTCAAAGGGAAGAAAAGGTAGAAAACTACTATCTCCAGTTAAGCCAACCACAGAATTTCTTGGAAGGAGTATTGACAGCTTTACCAAAATGGTTATGGCAGTCTACATTTCTTGGACCCTTTCCAACTTGTGCTTCAGTAAGTGAACAGAACTTGGACAAGCATGAATTTTCAGTAATACCATTGGCAGGGGAATGTCAGTGTATTTTTTCATTCCAGAAGCATTATTGGTTCCCAAATATAATTTTTGTGTGTCTACTGGAGAAAGGCAAATGGAGAACTGAGGAAATTGGGAGATAAAAGGAGTGGACAATCTTCTGTTTGAAAGGAATTAAACAAAAGTCTGAGCGTGGGCCTCAGCCATCCAGGAATTTATCTCTGTATTTCACCTTACTTGTTCTGGAGCCAGAGAATATTAGAGAAATTGGTTTCATTCAGTGCAATTATTGAGTCAAGGCAATCCTACCATAATAGCCCTGGCAGACATTTTATCCAGACTATATTAGGACACATCCAGTGACAGCAAAGTCCAAATTAGAACAGAACTACTCATTCCACTTCTTTGTAAGTCGAACAGTTCCAAACAGAAATAAAGTCTTTCTTGTACTGAAAAACTTTTATCCATCTTAGTAGTGAAGCTGGACATACCTCATATATGTGGCTGACCTTCACATATTTGGAGATATCTATCAGTCAAACTCAGCAATTCCACTTCTCTGTGGCTAAAATCCTCAATTTTCAGTGCTAAAGATTCCCAATGCTTTCAGCTATGTTCATAAAATACTGTTTTTTAAATCCTTTACTGCCCTAGTCACCCCTTGGACATGATTGCAATGTTCAATGGCTTGCAAAATGGGGTATTCTGCACAGTTAGAAAAGGAAAAGCAAACCCTGTCAGCAAGGAGCAGACCTGACACTGTCAGGCATGCCTTTGTGTTTCCAGGAGTTGACCTGGCACTCACAGTGAGGTTATGGGGTTCTTCTGCTGAACACAAAAAATTTCACAGAATACCAACATAAGGCAAGGCTATTCTGTGACTGTGATGGATCAAGCCAAAACAGGACACTTCAAAATCATTAGGCAATACACAGGAATGACCAAATATTCTTTATCCTGGCTATTATGAGTGCCTGTTCTTTTTTAAAATATTTCTTCTTTACCAATTACAGCTTTAGTCTCACTTTATTTCATTCCTCTGACTTTCTCAATAACAATTATCAAGATACCCAATCATAAAATTGTAACCAGGACAACAGCAGGGCAAAAAGCCAAATATATGAACAATCATTTGATATAAGTTCTACAAGACTAAGGTAAAGCAAAATGCTAGTAGCACACTACTGTTATTACCAATAATAACAAAATGATAAAATTAGATCTAATTTTTATTGAGTACTTGGTCTGGATTATAGCAGATTCAGTATGCTAAGAAATTTACCTATATTATCTCTATACTGGGCACAATTTATTATGAGTACAATTATACCCATTTCACAGATTAGAAAAAAATGAGGTTTGTGAGGGCACAAGATTATTTAGCTAAGAATTAAGTATTAAAACTGTCTTAATTTTCTATGGTTGTCATAACAGTTTCATAGACTGGGTGTGAAACAACAGAAATGTGTTGTGTGATAACGCTAGAGGCTAGAAGCCTGAAATCCGTAGGGGAGAATCTTTCTCTGCCTCTTCCTTGCTTCTAGTGATTTGCCAGCAATCCTCGAGCTTCAAACTCTGCCTCTGCCATCACATGGTATTCTCCCCTGTGTCTCTGTCTGGGTCCAATTCTCTACTTCTTATAAGGACACCAGTCATATTGGATAAAGGCACACTAGTTTGGTCTTATTTTAATTAATAAGGTCTTCAAAGGCCCTATTTCCAAATTAGTTCACATGCATAAGACTGGGGGTTAGGACTTGAACATGTCTTTTTTGTGGGCACAATTCAACCCAGATCAACAGAGGTTCAAAATCCACAAAAATCCAGCTAAAGGGAATGAGTATGACTTAAATTCTTGCAATGGTTGTGTCCATCCAGAGGAAGGTGCTTTTTCTAATTTGTTCAGAGAATCTGCTTACCGGAAATTCTTGAAAAGGTGCATGTGTGCCAACTGTGGCCATGAAGGATTTAGGAATCCTCTTTATGCAGGAAGAATCCATGCCAGCCTTGGATTAAACATCACACACTTGAATGGAATCTTTAAAGAATTTCCATAAATTGTGGGTAATTTTTATTATTTATATTAACTCTTAGTTTCAAATACATATGCCAAATCTTGCATACCAAATATCAACTAAAAGTTTGTTCCATATTAGCCAAATTGTCAATTTGTTCCATCTCTCACTAAGTCTCACTGCCTCATCATAAGTTAGATATATTGGTACCCCAGTTCTACTGTGTAACCAATCAGGATTATTGTTTGTCTCAACGATCTTAGTATTACCAGGAGGATGATGCTGTTTCATAAAATCTTTCCCATGTACCTTTGGAAATTCAAATAATCTGCATGGTGATTTGCATTGATTAAACACAAAGGTTATAATCCAGTCACACTCCTTAGTAAAGGTTAGGAGAAGAACTGCCCATCAAAGACAAATTTTCCATACTGAAAACCCATGGAGCTATAATTATTATAAAATTACAAAAATAATTAACAGCATTTCAATGTTCCAAAGAACCTGGGTGAAACTCCAAAGCTAATGTTAAGGAAGGACTCCGAACCACAGGCCCTCTTAGAAAACCAGAGGTAATATGCGTGGTTCACTCTTTCCCAAAAAAGTCAACAAAATATCTGTAATTTCAGAAATAGCTAATACAGACAATATCAGTTTCAGAGAGAAAGATTTCAGTTGTGTAGTGACCATGATTCTTACAACTTTTTGGATCCCATTTTATTTCAAATGATAACATTCTGAAAGCTATGGTAATTGAAATCATTTTCTTGAGTATTCCTGAGTTTCTTAGAATAGACAGTAGCTACAGGGAAAATCACCCTACCTAGCATTGGGAAATAGCAGTACAAATTAGCATGGTCCAGAGTCCCATGATCTGTGAGAAATTAGAAATACTGCCATAGGTAAATGAGAAGAGATTTTATTAAAGTCTGGAACTTTATAGAATGAGAGATCTGGAAAGAGTCTTACATGTAATTATATAGCCATATATATATATTTGCATTTTTTTTAATTTTAATGTGTCAGGCATATTTACTGTAACTGCATTAAGACAGTGACCATGTCTTCATTGATCACTTATTTATCACTATTTTTAAAAGAATAAATGAGTAAATAATGAATGAATGAAAATCTACTAGCCTGCTTACAATGTGCATCTATTACTTTGTCTTTCCAGCTTCCACTCCACACAATCTGGTAGCAGGACTTCTATTTCTCTAGGGACCCACAAGTTTCTTATACTCAGTCCACAACCCTTCACATGTGAATAAAGTCTCAGTATGTAGTATAGTGCTAACTCATCATTACCCTTCATCTCTTTAACCATAGTAATTTATTCAGGAAAGAGTACACAACCCAAAACAGATCAATGAAACTAAATCCCAGGGATTTGGGGGTAGAGGACTTTAGACAGGTTTGTAAGAATATTTTGAGGGCTAACACATGATAAGTTCATCCTTGGGACTGAAGTTAATATAAACTAAAACAAAGCTCTCAAAGATCAAGACATAACCAGTAGACTTCCAGGAAGACAACATCTGAGTAGGTAGGCAGGGCTCAACTCTCTCACAAAAACAACAGAGGAGGGACAAAAAGCTATCTGAGGGAGCTGCTTTGGAGATCTGCAAACCAGGAGAGTATTATGAATCATCCAGGAGGGAGAGGGATGAGAGACAAAGAGTCCAAATGAAAACTGAGTTAATCGCCCCTGTGGCTGGGAATGGCACATATGCCGCACCCTCAAGGTATTTAGCCTTCTTAAAATGCCTAGCCCACTGCAGCCAACTAAGTGGGGAAAGATCGTTCTCCTCCCTGGGAGGAAGAGGAGTCTGGCAGAGGGCATAGAGTGGTTTCTCTTCAGTGAGTTTCACCAGCTGAGCTTGCTTTGAATTTTGGCTGTAGCCAGCCCAGCAAGTGGAAAGAGACCTATCTATGGGGGAGCTGAAGGGCAAATAGGTGTGGGACAACTACGCAGAAAACTCAGAGAGAGAGAGAGAGAGAGGGAGAGGGAGAGAGAGATTGAGAGAGAAAGGGGGAGGGCAGATAAGGCAGACAGAACAGAGGAAAAAATAAAATAAGGCCAGCCAGTGCTGAAGCAGCCCCAGGGAAAGGGGATGGGTTATCTGATCATGCAGGCCTTCATGCCTACCCAGACTGGGAGAGAGAGGAACTAGGTCAGTGAAGGGGTGATCTGACAGGCACCTAACAGCATAGGAGAGAAGGAAGCCAGAAGAGATAGCCAGTAAAATGTTAGAAGCCCAACTCACCTGAGGGGAAAGAGGGCAAGGAGAGCCAGATATGCTTTCAGAAGCCTACCTAACCTGTGAAGTGGGTGTAGCTCAGTGGAGGAATGCATCCTCACCTATACAAGGTCCCTGGTTCAATCCCTGGTACCTCTTAAGAGATTCAGAGAGGGATCCAGTGGGTTGTCAGGGACCCAGCCAGCACCTC
>JAQZBX010084481.1:0-13256 GCA_029593785.1 Cabassous unicinctus | reverse complement strand
TGCTCATTGTCTGCTCATTGTTTTTACTCGTTGTCTGCTCTTTGTCTTTAGGCAGCACTGGAAAACTGAAACCAGGACCTCCCATGTGGGAGGCAGGTGCTCAGCTGCTTGAGCCATATCCGCCTTCTGCTCATTTGGTTTTTTTTGCTTGTTGTCTGCTCATTGTTTGCTTATTGGTTTTTTTGATCTTTGTCTGCTCGTTTTTGCTCATTGTTTTTACTCGCCTGTTCATTGTTTTTTGTTCATTGTCTGCTTGTTGTCTGCTCATTTGTTTTTTTGTTTAGGAGGCACTAGGAACCGAACCCAGGACCTCCCATGTGGGAGGCAGGTGCTCAACTGCTTGAGCTACATCCACCCCCTCATGTGCTTTTTAGCCAATTGTATTGCCTCTTTGGAAAAGTGTCTATTCAAACATGCAAGTGTTCTTAATTGTTTTAGTTTGCCAAATGGCTGCCAATGCAAAGTACAAGAAATGGGTTAGTTTTTATAAAGGGGATTTATTTGGGGTAAAATCTTATAGTTCCAAGGCCATGAAATTTCCAAATCGAGGTACCATCAGAGGTGCTTACTCACAGAAGTCAGCTACTGTTGAACCTGTTGTCTGGCCACGTGGTAAAGCAAGGTGGCTGCCGGTCTCTGCTGAGGTCTCACCTTCTCCTCCAAAGTCTACCATCTCCCGGTGCCTCTCTCTCAGAGCTCAGCTGTGAGCAACAAGGCATAGGGCTTGTCTCTTTCTGGGCCTCCTTTGTTAGTCTCACTACTCTGCTTTCTTCCCGAGTTCAGCTGCAAACTATCAAGTATATGGGTCATCTCTTCCTGGGCCTCACCTCAGCCTTTTGAGCCTCTCAGGGGCTTCTCTCCTTGCAGCTAAGCAGTGGGTGAAACTGGAGTCCTTTCTCTCACATTGCAGTATCAAATATGGCAGCTTCCTTTTCCATTTTTATCAGACCAAGCTTGAGGGTGGAGACTCAGCCTGAGTCACTCCTCACTGACATAGTCCAATTGAAAAGGTCTCATACTCTCAGGAATGGGTTAGTTCACAGACATTATCTTTCTCTTTTGGGGATTCATGAAATGATTTCAAACTGCCACATTAATGTAGTGCCTTTGGATAGGATTCAGAGGGTCCCTGAATTATTTTTTTTAAGATTTACTAATTTATTTATTTCTCCCCCGCACCCCCACCCCCCCATTGTTTTGCGCTTGCTGTCTGCTCTCTGTGTGTTCTTCTGTGTCTGCTTGCCTTCTCTTTTGGTGGCACCGGGAACCAATCCTGGGACCTTCCGGAGTGTGAGAGAGGCGCTCAATCTCTTGCACCACCTCAGCTCCCTGGTCTGCTGCATCTCTTATTGTCTCCTCTGTGTCTCTTTTTGTTGTGTCATCTTGCTGCACCAGCTCTCCGCGCGGGCCAGCACTCCACGCAGGCCAGCTTGCCTTTTACCAGGAGGTCCCAGGAATCAAACCCTGGACCTCCCATATGGTAGACAGGAGCCCAATCGCTTGAGCCAATCTGTTTCCTGGATCCCTGAATTTTAATGGAAAATAATAAATCTTCTTTTGCACCAACCTCTGACTGAAATGTACCATTTCCTTCAATTTTGAGTGTAGACAACAAACTAAAATTAACAATACTTAAACTTTATCACCAATAGAAACCACAGATAATTTTATATCACATTACACTTGTTGCACATATCTTGAAATGTCATTTATGCTCATCCTTACTTTGAACTTATGGTAGTTACTGGACCTGCCACTAGATCTTAATTTTTATTGCATTAATAAAGAAACATATATACTGCAAACAAACAAACAACCATCATAAGTGTTCAAAGGGAAATATATCTTGTGTGTCCTTTGATAGACAAGGAAGTCTGACTAACTGAGAAGATGATTCCTAATCTTCACATTCTTTATGAAAAGTAATTGTGCATATTAAATTCTTTGCCCACTTATTTCTGCTTAGTAATTTTAAAACATCTGATCCACTCTAAATTTTTGCCTCATGTAGATTCCAAGGTCTGAGAAAGTAACCAAACTTTAAAGTTAGTTCTAACATTAGGAACAAAAAAGTGAATTTTAGATTCAGACCATTTTGAAATATGACTAATTTTATAACAATACATAGACTTATGGGGGAAATGGTGGAAAAACAAATGAGATTTCTTTTAGCCCTATAGTGAAAGTTTAAAAAGTTAAAATAATAATAGTATTATTGGCACTACTGATTCAAAAATATGGTCTAATCTCCCTTATTTACCAACATCTGTAAGTTAAGTCATTGAGAAAAAGAAATAAAATGCTACAGATTTGTATTGCTTTCACATTTTTAAAAATTGTAATTGGTATTTTCTACCATCTTTATATTAAGAAAACCATGAAATTATTTATATTTATAAATATTTTATAAAATTTATTGGATTTAGAAACTATTATTAAAAATAAAATGAGTGTTTACAATAATATATCATAAAGATGGCACATACACCCTGATGCAAAATGTCAAAAAATGGGGAAACAGTGAAACCATTCATATATTATGTTTGCCAAGCAACAGGTTGACAGGTTTTTAAAAAGAAACATTTAAATGATTGCTCAATCACTTTTGACATACACAAAACCAAAAGAGAACTTTATTACTATTTCCTAATATCAATTTAATCCCTCACTTTAGATGAGAGTATTGTATAGCATTTTCATATGCATTATCTCACTCATTTTTAACCTCCCCCAAACTCTTTAAGGTATTGTCTCCATTTTGCAATTGAAAAAACTCAGAGTCAGGGAGGAAAATGACTGCCCGGGTCATACGCAATGAATATGTAGCAGAGAGAGGTCTCCTGACTTTGGGCATGGCGCTTTTTGGTCTGCCTCTTGAAATAGTATGCTGCCTGTATGCCAGAGTGACGCTCTGCAAACTGTCTCGCCTTTTTTGTTGTTGTTGTTTGACCTGCTTTTTCGTTTGACCTGCTTTTTCTCACTCTAAGTGCTCCACCATATCCCCACCCCATTTTTCCATCTTCTTATTCAGCTTCAGTCTATTGCTTATTACCATATAGCAAATCACTCCATAGCTTGGTGGCTTAAAACTGCAATCTCTTATTATTGCTCACTAATTATTGCATCAGCTGGGCTGTTGGTAGATGAGGGTCAAGCTTGGCTGATTTCAGCTGGGCTCACTCATGCCTCTGTGGTCAGCTGGCAGGTCACTGGGAGCTGGCTAGCTAGGCTCTAGTCACTAGGGCAATGGGGTTGAGTGTGTCTCCTGTCGGTGTCATCCAGCAGGCCAGGTGGGCTTGTTCTCAAGAACCTTCCAAGAAAATAAGCAGAATCACGCAATGCCTTTGAGGTATGGAACGAGCATACCTATACCTTCAAGGAGTTGTGTCCTTTTTTTTTTTTTTTTTCTTTTTTTGCAATCTGCCATCCTCAGATTCCTTTCACTTAATTTGTTTGATACATTCAGATTGATATTAATAATTTAATAATTTATACCTTTCCATGAGTATTTGTTTTTAGGTGAAAAAAACTGTGATAGAACAATGCTTAATGTAAAGAAATGATAGCCTCAGGCTAACCGTTAACCCTGAGCCAGGGAGCTATATTCTGTAGCAGGTGAGCTTTTCCTTATGTTTTTCAAGTCAAACCACAATCAGTGACTTCCTCCCCCACCAATTTTAGACACCCTGCCCGGTGCCATTTAAACTGCTCAGTGAAAGATTTACAGAATTTTCAAGTCCGTTATTTCTGTTCAACAATTTACTTTATAATTATCTAAGATTTTCATAATTATCCACTCAATGCTAAACAACTTATGAATCTTTATTTTTCTTATTACTGCCAAATGTATTTGATTGTAAATAGAAAGCATGGAAATAGCATACAAAATTGTGATACAGTTGTTCCCCATCAGGAATAGTGAGCAAAATTATTGCCAAGGGCCTTTATTAGGAAAAGAAAATTCTTAACTGATTAAAGGCTAAGGATATCATGTATCAACTATAAAATGGGTTTTCAACTTTTCTGCTTCATTTAAAAAAAAAAAAAACATTTTCACTTCAGTGCATATAATAAAGCTCTAAAGTTTCAAAGACATTGCTTTCTGAAAAGGGTTCCTTGTAATTGAAATATACATTTGAAATTCAAATAACTCCTTGGAATTTGAAGCTACCTAGAAGTTATGCAATGTAGAGGAAGAGGGGGGGAAGATTCCTTATACGCGAATTTATAGTAATAGAAGATATTATACCTTTGTCCTTGGATGGGAACAGCAAATGCATCCTATGAAGTCATCAAACCAACACGAGCTATATGTGATAAATATCTTGGGCACTATGTAAGAACTTGTTTTTTAACCTCTGTTCTTCTTTTAAGCCATTATATACTTTTTTAAGCAAGTATTTATTAAACCCCTAATTTCATAAAGTAGATGATGTATAAGACCCAATAGGAGATGTGGTTCTCTTCCCTCAGAGAAGTTATCTTCTATTTGTAGAGCCTAATGACATACTTGACACTATAAAAGAAGAAATAAGGAGCTTTCACCATTTAGAATCTGAGAGAGTAAAGCTGGGCCACGGTGGTCTGAGACGGTTTCATGGAGCTGGACTCCAACAGGCCAGGAGGGTGAGGTGTGATTGGAATGAGCCAAAAGACAGAGCTACACAGTCTAGGTGAGCCAAGCGGCACAAGCAAAGGTAGGACATCTGACCAGAGATGGCATGGGCCAGGTACCTCAGGTAAAGGGTGCATGTTAAGGGTACCATGGACAATTAGATGGCCGACTTGAGGACGGATTATGAGGAGCTGGTGTGGTATTTTTATATTTGATGTTGTCGACTATAGAAAGACATTGTGAGTGCTTGACCAGAGGAGTGGTGGAAAAAATTAATTTGTCTCAGTAGAAATTAACTTTAGAGGTAAAAGGGTTTTCTGAACACATCCTATCCAACATTTTCTTTTTTACTGAGGCCCAGGGAGTTGAAATAACTTGCTCAAGGTCACCCAGTTAGGAAGTAGCACAGATATGAATCTCAGATTCATCCTCTAACTCCAAGTCCAATGATCTTTCCTTTTTATCATGGTCCTCCAGGATATATTAAGGGAAAGAAAGAGGGAGACCAATTAGGGGAAAGTTTGTAGTCTGTGGTTGAGACAATACAGACCCCCAACCAGAGGGGCTGCTGAGGAGAATGGACAGAAAGGATAAATAAGAAGCATTTTAGTGGGGAAAAGTCAGAACCTGGTGTCTATTTTCTTTATTTTAGTGAATGAGGAAAATCTTAGAGAATTTAGTAAAAGACTGAGCTGTTTCTAAAAAATAATATTCGACTAATGTGGCAGTTTGATATTATTTATGAATCCCAAAAAGAAAAAGATTACATTTATAAACTAATCTATCCTCTGGGTGTGATACCCTTTGATTGTATTAAATTCTGTGAGGAGCCTCTGATTAAGTTTACTTAATAAAATCAATCTAGGGCTTCTGATTGGACTACATCAGTAAGGCGTAACTCAGGTTAAATCCTGGCCCCCTTGGTGGGCTGATATGAATGGACACTCAAGAAGACACACAGAAGAGGAGAAAGCTTTGTAATGTTTGATCCTGGGGCCCCAGGGAGAGATGAGCCATTCGCCCGATAGTTTGCAGCTGAAGAGAACAGAGCAGCTGAGAGGCTGAGAAGGCCTGGAAAGAAACAGCCCTATGCCAGAGACTGATATAGGAAGCCCTGAGAGACCAGGCAGAGATCACCCACCATCTTGCTTCAACATGTGGCAACTGACTTTGGTGAGAAAGCAGTCTTGAGTTGGACTCTTTAGGGCCTTGTAATTGTAAGCTTTTACCCCAAATAAATATCCCTTATAAAAGCCAACAGATTTCTGGTACTTTGCATCAGCATCCCTTTGGCTGACTAATACAACTAAAGTGAAAAACTATACCAATAAAACCATATTCATATTCTAAACCAACTCTGGCAAATAGGTGCTACATAAACATTTGTTGAATTAATTGAGCAAATGAATGAATGAATGCATCCACTTAAAATTGTGTTTTTTTCTGGTAAACACCTTACACGTATTGTTTAAAGTAGCATTTATAGAAAGTATTATTTTCTTTCACAGATTCACCTTTTTGGAGTTTTCCTGGCCATTTTAGGAAACTTGGTAATCAGCATTTCTCTAAATATTCAGGTAAGAAAAGCTTGTTTTCTAACTCTCGTTTTATTCAGGGCTGCATTATGACTTCTTTGAGACTCAGGCACTTTTGCCTTCATGGGCCCTTTTCTCCATAAAAAAAAATAATAAAAATTAGATATTATGACTGCATTGGTATAAAGACAAATATAATCCAGTCTGGATTATATGTTTTTTTCTTCTTCAGACTTTTAAAAGAACATTTTTGTGGGCCCCTAAAAATACGGTGGGCCCTTGGCACAATGACCGCTATACTTATGGGATAAGTCAGCCTGGTTTGATTTACAGCTCTTTGATTTCTTTCAATATCGTAGAAGCAGTTCAAAGGAGTACAGCTTTTTGGTGTTTTCTTTCTTTAAAATACTATCAAGTATGTAGATGTAAACTAAAGATCTTGAAGAAAGACTACAGTGTAATACAGGAACTTTGAACCATGAACTAGAAACCCAAATGAATTGCTGACTTGCTGAACTAAAAACTGAAACAAATACTAATTTTAAGTCAAACCATAAATCAAATTAAACTTTTCAATCATTTAAGGAAACAGTTTGAAATAGAATTAAGCCAGTGCAGTTTCTAAAACTATTGAATCAAAATAAACGGGAACATCAAAATATATCTTCAAATATGCAAACCCTTGGTAGAAAAATGACCTGATATAATTTTCCATGATTTCTAAGAAATGTATTACTGAAAAAAAATACAAAAAATAAATCATTGTCTTTATAAAGTGATTCAAAGAATGCAAAAGAAAAAAGTGAAATTCCCCCCATTGCTCAGAAGTAGCCAGTTAATAATGTATTTTTTTCCAAATTCATTTTAATGCATAAGAATACACATGTTGGGTGGATGTTCCAAAATCTATGTAACAATCCCTTCTGGATTGTTTTTAGCTATTACAAATAATAGTGAAATGAATCTCTGTCTCTCTCTCTTGAAAACTTGCATGAGTGTCCTATAAAAAAGATTCTGAGAAGTAGAATTGCCTGGTTAAGGGGTTTATCCATTTTAAATATTGCTAGTTTAGCCAAATTGGTATCTACAGTGGTTGTACATGTTAAATTCACACCAGCAGTATTTGTGCACATTCCCCAGATCATGCGTGTATCATTAATTATTTGGTGGGGGGAGAGGAAGGCATCTGATAGATGAAAATAGTATTTCATTGTTTCAAATTGTTTGCATAATATAATTATTGAGGTTGAGAATCTTTTCTCCTGTTCATTGATTATTTGTAATTTTTCTTCTATAAATTACTATTTCATATCCTTTTCAAATCTCTCAGATTTTTTTGTCTTTTTCTTGTTTATTTATAGGAACTCTTTTTATATTATTTAGTGATAGTTACTCTATGTCATAATATGTATTGCAAATATTTTCTCCCATTCTGCTCTATTGTTTGTGCTTTAATTTTGTTCATAGTATATTTTTCTCTATATAACAGAACACAGAAGTTGTTTCTCTTAATACAATAAAATCTACCAGCCATTGCTTTTCTGGCTTATGAATTTTGTACCACACTTAGAAAGGTCTTGCTTATGCCAAGATTGTTCCATATTTTCTTCTAGTACTTTTGTTATTTTCTTTAAAAAAAAAAAAAAATTTAAATCATATGGAATTATACATATTGCTTATAAGGATGTATATTTAGCTATAAAATCATTAGGGAAATAGGGCTTTATTTCATGGCTAGTTTTTTAGGAATTTATATGTATAAAATACAAAGAAATATTCAAACCAGATATAAGTAAAAGTCATCCTCCAAACCCCCAGGACCAAAGAACTCTGCCCTGCTGTGTTTATTGTGTTTGGTACTTTGCCCTATAAACTTGCATCCCTTTTTCAAAAGGTTTCTCTTTAGTATTTTACTATCTTTATTTCGTTAATGTTTATGTTGGCATCTGGATTTTATTTTTTGACGTTCTAAAAGAAGTGTTTTGGTAAAATGGACTGAAGAGTCACTAACTCCTTAACCTAAACCTAATTCTTAAAGGGTAATAATGAGACTAATTTTGCAGAGTTGGAATGAGAATTCAGCAACACACGTTTGTGAAAAGGTCTTTCAAACCACAAAACGCTACATAAATGTAAATTCTTTCTGCTGTTAATACGCTTGGAACAGACGTGAAACCACAATAATTGCTCTATAATACTCTGGGAATAAAGTTAAAAGCCATGATTCAAATTTATAGGAATAAAAATTTTAAGGCAAGTTTTAATTGGGTGGAAATGTTTTCTTATTTACATTCTGATTTGCTTCCAGAAATATTCTCATCTGCAGTTGGCACACCAAGAGCACTCCAGGCCGTATTACAAGAGCGTTTTGTGGTGGGGTGGAATCTTGCTGATGGTCATGGGAGAGACCGGAAACTTTGCAGCCTATGGATTTGCCCCCATCACGCTCATCGCTCCATTGGGTTGTATGTCTGTTACAGGTAAGCCATTTTTCTGTGTTTTGATGTATGATGCAAAACACACCGCTGAAACAACACATGCACAAAAGAAGAGAGTCTGTTCCCTTAGCATGTGAACTTGGAACAATTTTTACTGCTAATTTCAGTTATCCACCGTCGCACTGCCACATTAACTATGGAGAAACTTGCATTTTATAGCTATAACATTATGTTTAAAAGCCTGATTCCCAATGTCTGAGTCATAATAAATCAACGGTGACAGCAAACTCGATCCTGTGCTTTTAATCATTAATGAAAATTGTCTAAAAGCATTTGTAATACAATGCTATGTTTTAATCATATGCTAACTGACATTAAATGTAGCTGGAGTCTTGGATGCCTGGTCTCAGCATTGCTTTTATATTAAGAATTGAATGTTAGTTACTCCACATTACTGTAAAAATATGTGATTTTACAGTAATGTCATAATTATCTGCTTAAAATTTTATATAATTTGCTAAATACACTTAGAAAAGAGAAACTGAAATGTTTTTAAAGGTTAAAAAAGTAAAAATCACTGCTAAAAAGAACAAATTCTCTAAGCCCTGTTAAAATTAATAAAAGCTTTTAAAGTTTTACTCTTTACCTGCTGCTATGGAAACAGCATGTTTCTAAATTTCTGTGAATTTAGATTCTCTGTTGAAGTAGAAACAAGTTGATAGTTATTATCTGTTAACAACTAGATCGAGCATAACATACTCACATTTCCCAATCTTAATATTTCTTCTGAAAAAAATTTATATGACATGCTTAAAGAAAGTAAGGTATAAATTAGAATAATATAGATTCAAAAATTTTCACTTTATTTTTAACATAGTTTCTCCATTTATCTAAAATAATATATGATGTAGTATAACAGAATATATAGCAACAAGCACTTTTTAGCTTTCTAGGAATTGTTTAGTTAGGATCACCCTGAATAGGCACACAATTTATATAATCATTTACCATTTTATATTCTGATAAATTGAGCAAATTGGTTCTCTCTTAGTCTACTACTAACTGCTTATAATATATAACATATGCATGGACATTTTAGATGCGTTTTTCCTTTCTCAAAATCTGAGAAATATGAGATAAAAAATCTAGTTATATTTTCAACTTGGGACCTCTATAGACTCCAGTTGTTCTGAAAATGTTAATTATTCTACATAATGACTATACATTTAGAGCTGAGTTTTAGTTTGTTTCTTACTCTGCTTTATACTCAATTTCCATGAAATAGCCAAAGAAAATGAGATAACCGAGGAAGGTGGAGTATACTACATTGTATTAAAATTCTCCATTTTTCTCCACTTAGCTCACATAAAGGCGGGGGGATATGGTTGGATTTATTGTAAAGATCAGAGATTTGACAAATGAAATATAGCCAGGCCTCTTGAGACCTGGATTGAGAATTTGGAAGTTGCCATTGATTAAGGGTCAGAAATGACCCCTTGCAGACCTGCACTGGAGGCTGTCTGTGGAACCACTCACCTTGGCGTGACTTGTTCAAAGCTCTCATTAATAACCAGAAGTTTAAGATGTACAAACTTCCCCCTAGAAAGGTGTCCTGCCCTCCCTAAGTGCCCTGGGGGGGGTTGGCCAGCCAACCACCTTCTTCAAACTCTGAGCCCCCTACTTTGACAGAAGGGCACTTTTGTTTATGCTACAGATAATTTTTCTTTGTATAGTATCTTAGCCCCAATTAATTTAAAGTTCAGAACATTTTTAGCCACCTCTCTTTGTCCATTTAAAATGGTTTAAAGAAGTGACCTCAAATACAAACCATTTCCTACTTTACAGTTTTCACAAGCAGTGATATATACTCATAAATAATATTCCTGCAGCACTACTGAACTGAATGCAAGGTTATTATAAAGTGTCATGGTGAGTAAGAAACTGCTGGTGATTTTGAGGCTTCTCCCCAGAACACTGCCCTGAGATCCTTTATAAAGATTCCAGAAACCCTAGAAAACTTGAAGCAATGGGAAGTATTTTCAAAACAGGTGTATTTTACAGCTGTGTCTACAGATAAGATGGAATAGTTCTATATTTTTCTATGCTAGAACTTTTTTTCCCCCCATTATTGTTTGGAAACTTAAATAAAAATGTAACCTTCCTTTGAATATAAAAAATTATTTCTGTTGCCGTGTTGCACATGAGATTGCATATTCTTTTCCAGTTTTTCTTCAATCTTGTGGGTTGTTTCAAATAAAAAAGAAACTTAAAATCCAGAACACTTAAAAAAGTTTTAACCCATAAGTCCAATTGAGGGATACTTTCTTCCACCTTCTTCCCTCTCGTTAGGTGGCCGGGTTCACACCGACACACGTATTCCTTTCCAGAAATGAGGTGCTACTACATGGGTAAACTTGGGTACTAGTCTTAGTACATATAAGATTGCTAATATGTTAGACCTACTGTTTCGGCTTATGTAATCAAAATTCCTGCTTCTTTTGCACAGTTCAATTGAACAGACGTTGTTGTTTTTTAAAAACGGGTATGTCAGAAACACTATGGTAAGCTAATGGGGGATTCAATTCACACTCTACTCAAGCTTTCCCGCCTTGAACCATCTCCCTTTCTATCCTGCCTTCCCCTCTCTGTGTGCCTTGCTTTCACTCACTAACATGCTCGCCCTGAGGCAGCACTTCCTGAACTACTAGTTTCCCAGGTGGTTTCATAATGGGCATTCTAAGAAACACTATGTATGTGCAACTTGCTCTCTACTTGCTCTGGTTTCATAACATTTTTGTTTACTTGCTTATTAGCTACAGAGAGGCCGAATGACAGGTTTCTTTTAGGTCTAAATGCAATTTGAGAGCATGTTTTCTGGGAGACTATTATTATTCCAAAAGACCACTAAAAAGAAATAAATAATTTGGATATATTGTGTGAAGTTCATTATGAAATTTTGAGTTACTGCTAATCCCTCATGTCTCAGGTAAATTCTCTCCCTCTGGGCTTCTAGACTTGGTTTAATGGGCTTATTCTTTGCTTCCTTAGCATCTTATGTGGGTCCCCCTCTCATATATATGGTGTCTTTTAGTGAATTAGAAAAAAAGCAGCCCTTTCTCAAGATGCTCTATTTCTATTTTATTATAACACTGATTTTATCAGACAAGACACACTGGTACCATCTGCCAGAAGATTGTCCAAAGAAATATAAAGATTGACAAGTTCTGTGATATGGGTGGTGTCTCATCGGAGGTGATGTCTTTGTGCAGTGCACAACCTACGCAACTGCACACCGTAGCCCTGAACCTACACTCCCCTTCAGCAACTTGTTTAACAGCCGTCTACACATTCAACTGAGATCAGGAGACTGGGGACCATGTATGTTTGGTGCCTACTGACTGTTCTCTCCAGGAGACTATGGCACAGGGAACTCATGCAATATGGCCTTGTAGAACTGGTTTGAATTTGAATTTTAATAAAATGAGAAAAGGATGTTCTAGGATGTTCTGTGATGATGGAAGAGCAAAACTCTTGCTTAAAAGATTTCAGTTCTTGGGGAGCAGGTATAGCTCAGTGGTTGAGTGCCTGCTTCCCATGTACAAAGTTCTGGGTTCAATTCCCAGTTCCTACTTAAAAAAAAAAAAAAAAAAAAAAAATCAGTTTTTGATGAAGTATGATAGTTAAATATTTCATTGCCAGGGACTCTTGTGAATACTAAAGGTTTTATAAGCCTCTCCTTTGGGGGTTGAGTTATATTATTTGTACATCTTGCATTTAATGTTTTCTTTTGTTCCGTTCATCTCATGACTGTTATCTATGCTACACTTAATAATTTAGAAATGATTAAAACTAATGATTTTATCAACAATCCAAAGATTTGTAGCACATGAAATTAAGGGATTCATGGTAGATTGACTCAGTATTAAATAAAATTGTCCAGGGGATGGCAAGAGAGTAGTGGACTGAGGGGTTCCTTGCAGGAGCAGGAAGAAAGAGAGAAATAGAACATGATGGAAGCACCGATGGTATTTTTAAGTTCTGCCCCTCTGAGTATATTGATTTAAAGTAATTAGAAAAGATTTCAGATAATATATCACTTCTTTACACGTTAATATCAGGTAATACTTTAGATGAGGTAAAGGTAAGAAACTAATATTGAATGAGCAATCACTATATCAGGTACTATAAGAGACATAAACTTGTTACCTTACTTAATTATTGCCCAGCTAAATAGACATGAATAATAAATAGATTGTTTAAGATTAACTACATGACATTAAATACTTGGAATTTTAGGTGGAAAGATAAAATTTGGCTCTAGAAAAATTTCCTAAGAGAAGTAGACACCCCGTTACTGGACTAATTTGGATTAAGTTTGGAGAACTAACTGCATTGAGGAGGAGAGGATGAGATGTATGAGCAGCAAGTCTCTTCCATCTCTCCTTCTCCCTAATATGCCGGCTTTTGCTCAAACTGAAATTCAGGATGTGGAATATGTGTTGTTCCGCGTATTTCTGTTGTGCTCCTCTGAAGCTGTTAGCTGCAGTGTGTCTGTAATCCATTAGACGATGGTCATGGCATAGCCAGAGAGCCCTGGTTTCTGGAATTCCAAAGAAGTCATCTCAAGCAGAAACGTTTGTGTCCAAGACTTTTATTAAAAACAAATGA
>JAQZBX010084480.1:0-13251 GCA_029593785.1 Cabassous unicinctus | reverse complement strand
CATAGATGAATTCTACCAAGCATTCAAAGATTTAATACCAATCCTACTCAAATGCTTCCAAAAAATTGAACAGGAAGTAACACTACCAAACTCATTTTATGAAGCCATTATCACCTTAATACCATAGCCAGATAAAAGATAATGAGAAAAGAAAATTACAGACCCATTTCTCTAATGAATACAGTTGCAAAATTTTCAACAAAATACCCTCTAATCAAATCAAACAACACATTAAAAACCCATTAATTGGGTTTTATCCCATGCATACAAGAAAATCAATCATCATAATAAATAATATTAATAAATCAAAGAATAAAAAATTACATGATCACCTTGATTTATTCAGAAAAGGCATTTGACAAAATACAGCATCATTTCCTGAAAAAAGGTAATCCAAAATATAGGAAATGAAGGAAACATTCTCAGCATGATAAAGTGCACAGGTGAAAAATCCACAGCTAACATTGTACACAATTGTGAAAGACTGAAACCTTTGTCGTTGAGATTGGGAACAAGAAAAGATTGCCCACTGTTACCACTGTTGTTCAATATAGTGCAAGAAGCTCTAGCTAGAGCAATTAGTCAAGAAAAAGAAACAGAAGGCATCTTGGAAAAGAAGTAAAATTTTCTCCATTATCAGATGATAAAATCCTAGACTTAAAAAGTCCTGAAAACTCTACAAAATACTACTAGAGCTAATAAACAAGCTCAGCAGAGTGACAGGACGCAAGAATACTATGCAAAAATTCAGTAGTATTTCTATACACTAGTAAAGAGCAATCTGACAAGGAAGTCAGGAAAAAAATTCATTTACATTATCGACTAAAAGAATCAAATATTTACGAATAAAATTAAACAAGGACATAAAGCACTTGTATTCCAAAAACTACAAAGCATTGTTAAAAGAAATCAAAGAAGACCTAAATAAATGGAAGAACTCTCTGTGATCATGGATTGGAAGACTAAATATCATTAAAATGTCAATTCCCCAAATTGAAAGACAGATTCTACACAATCCCAATAAATATTCCAATAGCCTTTTTTAAAGAAATGGAAAGTCCAATTACCAAATTTATTTGGAACGGTAGGGGGACCTAAATAGCTAGAAATATCTTAAAAAGGAAGAATGAAGATAGAGGACACACACTTAAAGATTTTAAATCATGCTGCCTGGTTGCAGTGATAAAAACAGCATATTACTGGCATAAGGATAGGCATATAGACCAATGGAACTGAATCTATGGTTAAAAAAATGACCCTCACATCTAGGGTTAAGTGGTTTTTGACAAGGCCATTAAGCCCACCCAGCTGGGATAAAACAGTCTATTCACAAAATGGTGCTGGGAGAACTGGGTAACCATTTCCAAAAGAAAGAAAAAAGACTCATATTTCACACCTTATACAAAAATTAACTTACAAAGGATCAACGACCTATATATAAAAGCTCAAAGAAACATCTTCAAGATGTGGTGTGCAGTGGTGGTTTCTTAAACCTTACACTGAAAGCATGAGTAATGCTCGAAAAAATGGATAAATAGGACTTCATGCAACCAACATAATTTGATTTTAAAAATTCCAAATAAACCCATCAACATCACATATTGTCATTTCGTAAATATCTAACATGTTGTAATTGCTTTGGAAGGATTTATAGGTTTATTTCCAAAGACTGAAAAAATTCACAAAGAAGAAACACAAAGGAGCAATAAATTAATTAAAAGTGTCTTCATAACATTTACTACCAGGGAAATGCAAATTAAAACCATGACATATTATTGCTAAAATGAACAGGCTTGACAATACCCAGATTTTTGCAAATAATCAACAACTGGAACTTGCATGCATTACTGGAAGGTATGTAAAATTGTACAACTCCTTCAAAAAAATTTTTTTGAAACCATAATCATAATTATATATAAAGAGATGTAAAAACATATGATCACAAAAGGAGGTTAATAGCAGTTTAGTCTTAACAGCTTCAAACAGAAAATGCTCCAGAGGTCCACCAACAAAATGGAATGGATAATTAAAGTGTGATATATTCATACAATGTACTTAGGAAAAAAAGAACAAACTATTGATAAATGTAAAAGTTGGGAAATTTCTTAAAATTATATTAAGCTAAGTGAAAAATTTCAGAAATATAAATTACTTATTATGGGTTTCTATTTATGTAAAACTCTAGATCTAACTAAAAGGTGGTGACAAAAGTCAGACTAGTGGTTGTATCTGGAGTGAGGACTTTCACTGATTAAAGGCATGAGTGTCCTTTATGGGATGACAAAATTTGTGTCCCTTGCTTTGAGTGAGATACATAAGCCTATATACTTGTCAAAACAGGTGGAGACATATGATTTAGATCTATGAAATTTACTGTATTTTTATTATACCACAAACTAAAACACATTTACACAAAATTGTTTGACATATTAGTTGATACTTTTTAAAGAAACATATATTGAACAGCATGATGTAGAAGCATTTTACTAAATATTTGTTATGCAATCAAACTGTAATTTTTAAGAATCCATAATTTTGTTTGGTGATGACATTATAGCAAACAAATACAAAGTATAAGGATTAGGCCACAATTCAAAGTAATAAAGAAAACAATAGAAACATGTAGATATAAATATGTATAAAGATATAATTTCAATTTGAAATTTTATCACCAGGGGAATGCAAATTAAAATCATGAGATATAATTGCTAAAATGTTTAGGGTTGACAATACCCAGCATTGCTGCAAGTAAGCAGCAACTGGAACTTGCATGCATTGCTGGAAGTAGTGTAAGATTATAATTCAATTATATTTGAAATCACACACAATTTTCTGGAAAGCCTTAAAATTGGGTAAATCGGTGTATTTTTCATCATGATTTAAGGCAATAATGTGACTCACACACTTCCATGGTTTTTTTTTTGACCTCCTTGTTCCTCTGACTGCAGATGAGGGTGTTCAGCACATGAGTGAGTATAGTATAATAAACTGACATAATCTTATCAGATTATGATAGTGAAACCATAGGAATTAGGTCTCATGTAAATAAAAATGAAAGGTCCACATAAGGTAAGAAATATATGCTTTTTCAGGTGAAATAAGTGTATAAAACTGATTATTACTCAGCTTGTTATAATACTTGGATAATTCAATGGAAACATCAGTTACAGGTAATCATTAAATCAAAATAGTAGCAGGTAAATATAATTCCCTAAACTGTGACAGTTTAAATTATATTTTTATTATAATTATCACATCTTCAAAATACAGAAGTAAGACAATTTGCAATTAATTAAAATGTTTGTAATCCTATTGAAAGTGGATTCTCTGGGATAAATTCTATTAAATTGACTACAGAGGCAAAGTGTGGACAAAATTAAAAGTGAGAAAATAATGTATTTTTAAAGTAAATATCTATAATGGCAATGAAAGGAAGAATAAAAACTCAAAATTTATTAGTAGAATAAGAGAAAATTTACGGACCTTAAGAAAAAAGATATTATTTTATGTTCTTTACTATGGCTTCAGAAGAGTAGAGATTTCCCCATTAAATTTTCTTCCTTATCCATAGTCCATTACTTAGATGATGTGAAAATTATGTCTTTAAATAACAAACCCATGACTTTTGAGATGCTAACAGAAGATTGCTTATCAACATTTTTGCATAATCATAGAAAATAAGTACAGTGTCCAGATTTTTCTTTTTTTTAAATTTTTCCCATTCTGCTCCCAAAACCTGAGATCAAAAGTGAAAATCTTTTATCTCCAGTATATTAAGATCTTTAATCCATCTCTTCTGTCAAAAATAAAATAACAATTGTCAAATCATCTATTTGATCAAATTGACAGCTTTGCCTTGATGGTTGGGTCAGCTAGCATGTATCTTAATTCTTTAGAGTACAGTATGGATAACAGAGAGGATCCATTAAGAAAAATAGTTAGAAGTAATACCATAACCATGAATTTACTGGTGTTAAAAACTCACAAGCAAATTACTAAATAATAAGAGATTAGCATGACCTACTCAAGTAAGATAAAATTGAGGATCCCCAGCAGGCTGGATTTCTTTCTCCTCTGAGCAATGCATCCTAATGTAGAAATTTGGGTAGAGGAAGGATCTGCTAGTCTAGCTATAGATGAATTGCTTACGTTAGTATCTAAGGTGTTTTATATTGACGGGGAATAGGGGAGGCTTTTCATGATTTTTGCCCAAAGTACTATTTATGAATGTGCCAGGGCTGCACAAAGTTAGCACTTGGAATGTTAAAGAAGTTTTATATTTATGGACCTTGATGATTTTCAGAGATTCAAAATACTTCCCTAAATCCTTTCAGAAATCCATGATTCATTAAAACATAATGAATTATTTGAGTAGAAATGTAAAATGGAATTAACTGTCATTAGAAAAGGATGATGATTTAAACACACTTTAAGAAGTAAATTAATGTGATTCAAGCATTGCTAATTTAAACTTTGAAAAAGAGTGGCTGACAAATGGTATAATATTGAAAGATCAGTTATTGTAAAAGACAATAATTAAAATGAAAGAAAACCCATGGTAGAATTCAGATGCTTTTCCCTTTTGAACTAAATTTGACAGAAGAGCTGCTAATTGTAATTGTCAGTTAATTATGTTTATATTTTATGTTCTATGTGTCTGTGTGGATGTAGTAAACTCTGATAATATCAACAACACTAATAGCATGTGTGATTCATTGTACCTGTCAAGAACTTTGCCCTTGATATAATCTAGTTTCCATTTCATGATTTTGCTCTTATTAAAGTTCTTATATTTTAGGTGTCCAGCTAATCTTGGATCCTGACTCCATGTTTTAACAGTTCTGTGACCTAAGCCTTATATATTAGTGTATGCACATCTCAGCTTTCTCAAATTTGCAAGGTATATTTGTATTCAAAAAGTTTTTCAATGGAATATTTGATAGTGATTTCCTGATATAATATGTAAGATAATGCAATTCCTTAACATAAGGGTGGGCTGTAGCATTTACAATTTACTGTGATAATAAGGTAGTATGATATGAATCATTGTTCTTTCTGACATTGGATTTTGAATTTTATTGAAGAAGCAAATCCCACTGTGATGTGGGATGTGCTATTCACATGAGTGTGTTCTACATTTAAGTCAATTTACCATATTTTCTGTGCAAATCCCCAGATCCCTAAATAAATACAAGTAGCATATGATATAAAAGTAGTATATCAGTTTTCTAATAAAAACTTCACCAAAAATTAATAATCACTTATAATACAATTTTCTTTTTCATCTTTTAAGTAATATTAAGCATGGAGTCACATGATCATCAAAATAATGTTCTAATTATACAAGGTTTCCACTGTTAATTGTGTGATGTAAATCAAATGCTACATACTATTCCAGGAGGTGTGGAAATAAAAGCCAATGTGGCTGAGTTGGTGAGATAAATAACGTACCAGTCATAATTGCAGCCTGAAATAAAATTACAATGAAGTTGGGTGTCTGAGTTGAAATAAATAAAGGACTAGTATATAAATATGTGATCAAGTTTGAAGTAAAACAAAGAGAGCTTGTGCAGGATGCCCACACACTCAAGAACAGGAACCTTTGCCATCCTACCTCTGAATGGACATTGAGAAAGAATAGTAATCAGAGTTCATGCAGACTGGCTGCGTGGAGAGGGCAATATAACAGTTGCTGTGACCCAGACCATACTGCAGACCCAATATTTCATAAATAGACAGGAGAAAGGGGAATAAATACCACTCTGCTTTTGCCCACCCTACTCCAGAGGGACACATTTGATCTTTCTTGGAATATATACTCTGAGCTGGAAATTGGAACATGGGGGATTTATAGGGTAGTGCTCTTCTCTTGGGATCAACACTCCAAGGAGAAAATCAAGTAGCATTGGGCACAAGAAGAAATCAAATGGGAAAGTGGTCACAACAATTCCCAAAAGCTCCCTGGAGGAACTCTGCAACTGGGGTGGCCCTTTGGAATTACCTGCATTGTGGAAATAGGTCCCTTATTTGTGGACCTACATGGAACATTCATATGACATGGGCTGCCCCAGAGAAAGGGAGCATGATCTTGACCTAGGCAGTTTTCTTCAACTAGGTACTCTTTCCTGAGAGGTACTTCCCTAAGAGCTGTCATATAAACTTCTTAGTACCAGGGGAAATGAGCACTACCATCCTGACAGGAGAAAGGGAATCTGAGGAACTCAGAATAACATTCATTAAACTACAGAATCCATACTCAATCAGAAGTCAGTCTTAAGGGGGCACTTTGATCACATTCACTCAGGTGACATCCTATAGTAGATAGCAGGTGGACGATGTGTGTGGAATGCATAGACGATCCCTAGCAACAATGACCAACCCACTAATAATATGGTTTCCTGGAAGTTCTACTTCCAGCAGAAACATTTAATGTGTTTCAGAAGATTCCCACTAAGATCATGCTGGCATGAGTAGCTCAAAACTATCAGTGTCAGCCCTAGCTTCTGGTTTAAAGGAAGCTTTACTATATCCCTGAAAAAATATTCTAGCCAAATTGGGAATATGACACAATATAAAAGAACTTCAAACTGTGATGACAAAAAGCACAGGTCAGTGGAAGTCATGAGAGTACTCCATTAGAACAGAACGTCTTCTAATGTCAGCTCAGACATTAGAAGAAAACAAAAGCTCTTAAAAGATCTAAGTATTTTGCTTTCCCCAGTGGTTTATTGTGTATGGTTCTAGGTGTTTTTCTAGAGGATTCATATAAAAAAACCACATTTATTTATGGTGCCATTGCAGGGCCCATCCCCCAAAGGACCTGCTCCCCCTTCCTTTGTTGATCTCTGGGGCTCAATATGACTCAGAACAGAAAGTGGGCTGAATAATTGTGATTTCCTTCCATGTTACTTTCTGAAAAATATTTCCACTCCGCAAACTTTTTTACCTTTTTTAAAATTAAAATTTATCATTCATACATGTATATACATAATAAGTGTAAAGTAAAAGTTTTGAATTTATGAAACAAACCTGCACATCATCATACAGGGCTCCCATATATTACCTACACCTTGCCTTGTTGTGAAACAATTGTTATAAACTATGAGAAAGTATTGTCAAAATATGACTACTAACTATAGTCAATATCTTACATTTGATGTATTTTTCCCCTAACACACATGGTTACTAACACCCTGTATTAGTATTACATACTTGTTATAGTTCAAAAGAGGGCATTTTCGTATTTGTTCTATTAACCACAGTCAATTTTCCACCACAGGAATCATTGTGTTATACAGTCCCATCCTTTGTACAATCCTTTCAAAGCATATACTCTGTGGCTCTCATATTCATCACAGAGTTGCTGTGCATGTAGTTTTATTAATGCTTGTTTCAAATATGCATTGTAGTTATATATTTTTAAAATTTTTTATTGAAGTTTATTATTCATACATGAACATGCAAAAAATATGTGTATAATAAAAGTTGTGAACTTACAAAACAAACATGCATATCATCATGCAGGGCTCGCATGCATAACCCCACCAATAACACATTGCATTGTTGTGAAGCAGCTGTTGCAAACTATGAAAGTGCATTGTAAAACCATTACTACTAACTATAGCCAAGATCTTACATTTGCTGTATTTTTCCCCCAACACACCCGGTTACTGACATGCTGTTTTAGTATTATATACTTGTTATAATTTATGATGAATGGTCTCATATTTGTTCCATTACTTACAGTCTATCTTCCAGCACTGGATTCATTATGTTATACAGTCCCATGCTTTGTACAATCCAATCAAAGTATACAACAGTAGCTTTCATATTCATCCCAGATTTGTACTGTCAACACCACAGTTTTAGAACATTTTCATTACTCCAAAAGGAAAAATCCCATACCCTCTTGTGATGGTTAGGTTAATGTGTCAACTCGGCCAGATAATTGGTTCCAGGTGTTTGTTCCAGCAAGCACTGGGCAAATTGTAATACAAGAGCATTTATGGACTTCGGTCACCAGTGAGTTTACTGTGTGGATGGCTGATTACATCTGCATCAATCAGGAAGATTATATCATCAGTGGGTGATGCTTTTATCCAATCAGTTGAATGCCTTAAAAGGGGAAGTGATTTCAACATTCAGGGAGAATTTCCCAGCTCGTCATTAGACAGGCAACTTCTCCTAGAAACTCATCGGATTTTCATCGGAGCCCCAGGTTTGCAGCCTGCCTGCGGAACCTGGACTTGTGCATCCCCATGGTCAAGTGAGATACTCTTTTAAAATCTCATATTATTGACAGATATCTCCTGTTGATTCTGTTTCCCGAGAGAACCCTGACTAATACACCTCTTATACCTCCTTATTTTTGTCACAGAATAGATATATCTTCTTTGCCATTACAGTAGAAAGATTGCAATATTACCATTAACTATAATCCATAAGTTATATTAGTTGTAACTTTATCAGCTATCACCATATTCTCAAACTTTATAAAGGAAGAACATTCTTAAACTTATACTATTAACTACAATCTCAATCCACCACCAAAATCACAATGTTATACAGTCCCTACATTATTCTCTAGCTTCCTTTCAATAGAAATATTACATCCACAGACAACCCTTTCCAACCACAATCACATTTATAAATCAGCACTGATACTTACACTCATTGTAATGTATGAAAATCATCTCTCTTCATTTCCACACATTTATAATCAACCTTATTAAAAATTCTACATATATTAAGCATCAGCTCCCATTCTTAACCCACATTTAATTTTCTAGTAACCTATACTCTAGAGTTTACCTCCATGACTGTTCTCATCATTTTAGTACATATTAGTGAAACAATACAATATTTTGTATTTTGTTTCTGACATTTCACTAAACATAATATCCTCAAGGTTCATGCATGTTGCCATATGCATCCCAATTTCATTTCTTCTTACAGGTGAAGAGTACTCCATTGTATGCATATACCAAATTTTGTTTATCCATTTTGTTTACCCACATTTTGTTCATCATAGACTATTTTTTCTTTTGTGTCTGAATTTTTTCACTCAACATTATTTTTTCAAGTTTCAGCACTTTTTAGCATGTTATAACAATTTCATTTTTTATAACAGAATAGAAATCTATATTTTGTTTATACATTCATTTGTTGGTGGACAAGTGTGTTATTTCTAGCATTTGACTGTCAAGAATAATGCCTTTACAATGTTTGTGTGCAAATATCTAGTCAAGTCCCCATTTTTGTTCTTTTGTATATAGACCTACAAGTTAAGTTACTGAATAATATAAAACAGTTCTTTGTTTAACTTACTGAGGAACCCAAAACCTGTTTTCCAAAATGGATGCAGTATTTTACTGTCCCACCAGCAATGCATGAGGGTTCCTAGTTCTTTATTTCTGGGCCACCATGTTATTTTTCTTGAAAATAATAACCTTTCTATTAGATGTGAGATAACATCTCATTGTGGTTTCAATTTGCATTTTCCTAGCAACTAATGATATTGGGGATGTTTTCATGTGCTTATGTGCCATTTATATAATTTATTTGGAGGAATATCTATTGAAGATGTTTGTTTATTTTGTAATTAGGTTGTTTTTGAGTTGTAGGAGCAATCTATATATTCTGGATATTAAACTCTTATTAGATATAAGATTTAAAAATATATTCTCCCATTTTTCTGGTTTCATTTCACATTTGTTTATGCATAAAATGTTTTAATTTTAAGTCTAGTTTATCTATTTTTTCCTATGCTGCTTGTGCTTTGAATAATTATAAGTCTACTTTAGGCCATTGTTTCTTCCCAATTTTGAAGATTTGGGGATGGTAATGCCTATTCTGTTTCAAATTGAGAGGCGGCTTAGATCCCATGGGCCAGGTGGATGGAACTATCTTTTTTGAAGTTTCAGATACTCTGTGTTCCTTAGGATGGGCATTGTCCATCATAATCCCCTTGTTAGTTGTACTGGATGAGTCCAATGAACTGAAGAGTAGGTGTTGCAACTGTTGAGATTCAAGCTTTACTGGAACAAGAACAAAATAAAGATTTAAGTATCTGGGACATATATTTAACAAGTGTAGTGTTAATCATAGGTTCAAATAAAAGGGGCAAAATAGCCTTGTGTAGTGAAACTATACATGAGTCTAAATCTGTTACATTGGGAAGTATAAATTCCAAAGTAAGGCCCACTGACAAGGTGCTGAATTCCTTGCTTGTCTACTCTGCTTATAGTGTCTGGCTGTCTCTAACACCCTCTGGAACCCTACTATTTGAGGCACTGTTTAATATGGCAATAATGAGATCCTGCAGAGACTTGCATAAGTGTAACCTCTGGAATGACCACTGGACTAACTTTGAAGTCCTTTAGCCATAAAAACTCATTTGTATTTAATATTTCCCCCTTTTCCTCAAGGTATTTTCTGAGATGCAAAATTGCTAGTTGACACTTGTTAAGAATTTCTCTGTGCCTGGGAGCCTCACACCAGGAGTCATGCACCACTCCAGGGGGAAGGTAGTATGTATATATGCTGAGTTTGGCTTAGAGAGGGGCCACATTTGAGCAACAAAGTTCCCAAATTTGCAGGTATCTGCTGTTAAGTGAGGGCATTGACTCAGATATTATAGGATCCTAAAAGTCTGAATGGAAACCTATGGACAGTTCCTGAAGGCTCACAAGGTTTGATAAGGTCTAATTTATAAAATCTACTGCACATATTTGAATTGCTAGAATGAGCAAGCTTGCCAATTGCCAGCATTACTAACATAATGGAGTAACTACAATTTGCATACAGCATAATGGAGTGTAAAATTGTAAAGCCAATTTGCAAAATAATATTGAAAAGTTAGCTGTCCTTCTACAAAGAGAAATTAGGACATACACTGACAAAAGGGAAGTTATTGCAGATTTAGACATGACAAACCTAAACTGAAAATGGTCAACATGTGAATCAAAAATAATATATAAATATACAAAAAGATATATACATATATGTATAAAGGGTAATATCAAGCAATAAAAAGGAAAACAATCTATGGGTATAAAAATATGTAGGTCTAAATTTGAGTGGGAGAATCAAGAAACCAAAAAAGTTTCCATTTATATGGAATTTTAGAATAGTCTGAATAAAAGCATGTTAATAAAAATTATTCCAATATTTGTATATGCGGTTGGATAATTCACTGAAAAAGAGTGTGAGAATTATATCTGTGGCAACAAAAGTTGTGCCTTTTGACAATATGTGTGAGTTACATGAGTGTATATAATTTTCAAGACCAGTTAAGAGTGTGTTTCTGATGTGAGCATTTTGATAAGGATAAATTATACCTCAGTATAAATCCTCAGCAATTAATCCTCCATATTGTTTGACTACTTTGTCAATGCTTTGAATAAATATTTACAGAGATATATGCTATTATACATTTTACAAAATTGGTGGGATTTACAGATTTTTAATTTTTTCCCACTATTTGATTTAACAATGACATTTAGCAAAAGAGTACAAATCATGGGAATTGGTACACATGTCCAAAAAGATAGATAAATTATATATTGCTATAATATGTACAAGGTTATGTAGTCACATTGGGAAGTCACACACAATCACTTAGGATAACCTTAGAAAGTGGGACAAATCAATCTTACTCATTAGTTAAAGCAATGCACTGACCTAAACACTTCTGTAAGGCTCCCTTGACTTCATTGTTCCTCAGACTGTAGATGAGGGGATTTAGCGCAGGGGTGATGATAGTATAAAAAGCTGGTTAATGGAAGATGGTGTCGATTTAGGAGGGTACTCACAAATTAGATCTCTGGGGATGGCCGACTGTGGACAGGGACCTGCCCGAGGGTCTGTGCTGTGGGTGCACGGAGTGAAAAGCTAAGGTCATCTAGCAGCGGGCAGATCGAAGGCGGGGAGTGATTGGTGGAGATTTGTGAGTTCTGAGCCTGCCTGTGGTGGTTAACACAGATGGCTGAGCTCTGCCCGCACAGAAAATGGCTGGCTGGAGCCGCAAATACTACATACGCGACTCCCGCCGCAGGCGTGAGGGAGCATACTCTGAGGGAGGGAGGGCTCTGACAGAAGGTGGAGAGGGGTTTAATTTCTGTGGATTTGGCTGCCTGGACCCCCTCATAGCTTTGGGGAGCAGATAAGCTGGGTTGAAACAGTGCCAAGCTGAGGGGAGAGGCAAATCTGCTGAGCCAACTTGATTTACCCAGCAGCCTGCTGACACTGAAGCCTGGCCCCAGAGGGGTCGGAGTCAGCCAATTTTATCGCTCTGCACTGACAAGCATCAAAGCTTCAGTGCTCCTGGGGAGGTCAGGAAGTGAGTAGGGCTTGATTAGTTTCCACAAGCCTATTCAGGTTCCCCTCAGTGAATGGGGAGATCTAGCAGAGGAGTTCCTTTGGGTCCTTTATACCGACAAAAAAAAAAAAAAGACAGTCACTTTAAAAAATGAATTCCTGTTCTTAATTTAGTATAATACCGAATATCTGCCTCAAAACCTACAGATAGAACCCTGAAGGGAAATTGATAAACGCAAGCAGGCTGAGAGGATCCACAAGTACACTAGAAGGAACACTTCCTCCTTAGCTTTGTTTGACTGCTTGCTGGTGTGATTAATTGGCTTTTCTCTGTTTATTTGTTGTCTCTTCCTTTTCTTTCAGCTTTCCTCTCCCCTTTCTGTTTTCCTTCATTTTTTTAAAATTAGGTGCTGCTAGCTTACCTCTTCTTTGCTGTGCTTCTTCTTCAGTGATTTCCAATTCTCTGTCTATATTGATATTGTATCACAAGCTATTTCTTATCCTTCCTTCATCTCTCTGCCTTCTGTTTCTGTTGTGATTCTTAGACACCACGCTTTTTCATTAGCCCACAACTTAAGGGTGTCAATCTCTATTATATCTATTTTGTTTTCTTCTATTTTTAAATAATATTAGCTCTTTCCTTTTAGCCCTTTCTTTCTCTCCCTCCTCATCATTCTAGCCTTCTAGATCATTATATATATATTTCTCTATTTGGTTTCCCAGCCCATTGTAGGTACTCCACTTTTTTTTCCCTATTACTCTACACTGTGAACAGAAGTTAAATATTCATTTTATAAATCCTATTTGGCCCCTTTACTAACTTTCATTAATATTACTATTACCCTTCTTCCTTTCTCACATCTTTCAATTCCTCTGGCACTAATCTTTTGCCTTCAAGGTAACATAGAAAGAAGCAAGGAAACAAAATAAGAA
>JAQZBX010084479.1:0-13253 GCA_029593785.1 Cabassous unicinctus | reverse complement strand
CTATGGACTAGAGTGGACTTACTGGTATTCTACTATAGACATATTATGATTCTAGCAATGGAAGAAATTGCAACATTTATGTGGAGCCAGTGACCACTGGAGGCTCTGGAGGCAAGGAGAGGGGAAAAAGTTGTAATACAGGGGCTAATTTGGGACTTGGGAATCATCCTGTGTGACATTGCAGTGACAGTTATAGGCCATTTGATATAATCACATAACATGCAGAGCTGTGTGCGAGTGTAGACTACAATGTGAACTATGGTCCATGCTTAATGGCAAAGCCCCAGGATGTGTATCAATTGCAATGAATGTCCCACACTAATGAAGGATATTTATGTGGGTATTTGTGGGAGGTGTGGGAGATGGGGTGTATGGGAATCCCTATATTTTTTGTGTAACATTTATGTAATCTAAGTATTTTTAAAAAAATAAAAAATTTAAAAAACAAAATAAAATAATTTTTTTTTAAAGTAGATAATGTAAGAGAAAATAAAGGCAATTAAAATTCCAGGAAAAAAAGGTTAAAGAGAAAAAAATAAATACATGCTCAAAACCTTAGAATAATATGGAACTTAGGTGGGAAGTCACAAGATTCTGCTGTATTTTAAGGTATTCAGGGCTACAATGATAACTAAGGAAGAAACTATAGTAATGGTATTTCTACCATGGGAAGAGGGTGGAGGACAGATATGGAGACTAAGAAGCTCACTCTTCTCTATCCAGCAGGTGGTAACAGGTGAGGTCAGGGGACACTGGAGGGGGAAGCACAGGGACAGCAGCACTTTCATTTTAACTCCTTCTCACTGCCTTACTCTTTAGCCATATGCATATTTTATTGTGCAAAATAAACTAATAGTAATCAGAAATAACTGTGGAAAGAGTGTTCCAGTGGCACAGGTTCTGGGTCTAATTGGATGACAGTGTTTGAAAGTGAACATCCTGGTCCTTCCACCATTCTACCCCGTCAAAAAAGAGGTGAGGGTATCATTGCATCTGTTGCATAGGTAATTGTCTTGTGTACAGCAGACCCACCTGTAGGGTTGGAAATGACCAAGGCAGTGAGAGGCACATCTTCTGTGGTGTCTGGATGGTGCATCATGAAGTCCAGCTCCTGATCCTGGACCAGCTGCACAATCTGGAGATAAACTACCATGGATGACTTCAGTGTGAGGGGCATCAGTCATGATCCTGAGGTGGCCAGTGTGGGGTCCACTCTGTCACTGCTGGCAGTCAGAAGGCAGAGGTCAGGCCCAGGGCAGATGGGGGTCCAGGATGAAGTGCAGAGGCCAAAATCCTCCACCAACATGTCAGTTCCCTGCAGAGACCTGAGGGACAAGCAAACACCACTCATCGGTGAGCAGAGGCTCCTGCAGGCTGGCTCCTGGGAAGAGACTCCAGCCACATTTGGGAATCTGGCTTCCCATCTGGGCTCAGCTAACTGGTTGTGGGCTGTACACATCAGGAGTCACACTGTGCTCCCCCATCCTCCTGGAGCATGTAAGATGAGAGGACTAGTGGCTAGGCCTGAGGGCCTGGTCCCAAGGACACTTAATATGGTTTCTGGAAAGCTGAAACTCATTAGCAGTTGTGTTTATAATGGCTGCATATAGAGCACTGGTACAAAACTGAAAACTGAGGATTAGCAACAGCCTAAAAATAGAGTAAAGAAAGAATGGTGCATTAAAGAAACACCAGGCAGCAAGTAAGTAGTAATTATGAAATAATATTCATCGTACATTCACTGTCTCTCAGACTGAGCTCCAAGCCTTTGTGTTACCCCAGATAATCTCTGCAGCCACTCAACATGGCAGGTGTTATCACGAGACCCATTTGACAGGTGGGAAAACAGAGGCACAGAGAGGTCAGCTGAACCTGCTCAAGGTCATAAACAAGGTGGGCCTGGGCCTGGAAGTGAACCAGCTGGGAAGCCCTGAGAGATTCTATGTCAGAACATTTAAAGGAAAAGGGGAACAGATGCACAACAGATCACAGGCAGGCCAGGATGGGCCTCATCCTTGGCTTGGGTTGCAGCACTGCCCCAGCCCACCACATGGGCCACCAGCACCCTTGTTCTAGTACCAGCAGCTTTAAACTCATGGAAGGAGGAGCAGAAGGTTGAAGGACAGTGCTTGGAAACAGCATCTGGGGTGGAGGAGGAACTTAGAAAAGGTTGGTTTAATTAACCCAATGACATTTGAAAACACAAAATACTAGAAACATGATAGTGACAGCTGCACACAATACTTCGAAGCCTGCCCTCCTGCTGTCAGAAGGAAGCTGCCCCCACCTGCAGCCATGGGATCTCCTTCCATCCCAGGGTACATCCATCTCTGCTCTCAGCTTCCAAGGACACCCTATCCCAGACCTGCTCTCCTGTCCTCAGAGCAGAGCAGGGGCTGAACAGGTGAGGGTCCCACTGGCCATAGAACAACAGTACCTGGGACCCAGTGGCTTTGAGAGGGTCTCATCTCCAGTAAATTTTGACGCCAGGGACAGCAGTTCCCATGGTCCTTGAGTGGCCTCCAGGGACCACAGAAGGTCACCTGCCTTACTTCCTGCTGAAAGCATGGCAGAGTCAGAGTGAGGGGGGGCTAGGAGCTCTAATTCCCAGCCTCCTTACTCAGGCATAGTTATGTCTTCTGAGCAAATAAGAGCATCTGCTGGTTGGAAGAGGGCATCACCACTGCTTCAATCCACGGTCCTTTATTGCTTGGTTGGTCTTCAGTCTTAACCAACAAACCAGAATTATGAATCCTGGACACCCCCAAAACATGATACTGGGTTCAATGGCTCCTTCCCTCTGGCCACACCATGTTCCTGTGTCCCATCCAACTCTTTTCCCTGGCTGTATAGTAACCTCTAAACACAGAGTGGCTACCACAGGCCCACCTCGCCAATACTTGACCATACAGGAGCCTAAAAGCCCAATCTTTCACTAGCCTCAGCTATATTATTCTAACTCCCTGATGACAAATTGACCCAAGAACACCTGAGGGTGAACTTTAGCCAACAGGAAAACCCCTGAACCTGCAAATGGTGCACTGCCCCTGCCTAAACAGAAGGACACAGGGTGATTGTGAAGCTTGCTGGACACCAGCAGCCCACCCCCAAATCATGAGGAGCCTGGGCCCTCACACCACTCACCTGACAGCCTGTCTCCAAACTGGGCATGAGCTTGGGGGTTGTCTGATGTTCCTTGAAGGTTCTGATCTCAAAAGACTGGATCTTCAGTGCCACTGGTAGTTGGCAACCCAGGTGCAGACCTGCTTAACCATCAAGCTTTTCTCCAATGCCAGCTGCTCCTGCCCGGGACAAACTGCCCAGGACAAGGGTCTGAGTCTACACTTATTTCTCCAAGGGCAGCTGTGGCAGGATATGGGGGAGCTGGAGGACCACACACCCACACATTCACAAGTTTGCTACCAAACATCCATTTGGTCAAGGTAAGACACACAGCCCCTGCCGTGTAGAGATGACACCCATGGTGAGTCCATGTGAACAGCCCCTGCTCCCCAATTTCCATGCCCAGATGTTACCAAGAGGCCATTTGAAAAGCCCCAGTGTCATGGGTTTAGCAGAATGACTCCCCTGTGGACAGCACAAACCATCCCCAGTGAGGCACACCTCCATCCGTGGGTCTCTCCAAGAGTGGCCAAGCCCCGAAGGACTCTGCACTTGACCTGGTGATTTTTCTCTCTTTGGTGGAAGGACCAGAGCTCAAAGAATACCCAGGATGGACTAAAGTCTTTTCCTCCTCCAGAGAGGTCTGCTTGCCCCTCCAACTCTCTCCTGCTCCTGCATGTTGGCCCCTGATGGGCAGGACCCCTGCCTGCTGGGCTCACAGCTCCCCATGGGCTTCTCTCCCTGGTGATCCCTTGCTTGCTCTCCTTCCCCCCAGGGCCTGCACAAAGGAGATGCTTAAGGTGCATGGGTTGAATCCAGCTGACTGGTAATGTATTGGTCCATGTGGAAAGAGAAAGCCTCTGTGTGTGCAGACTCTCCATTTGGGGCAGGGATGCCCATCAGAAAATGAGCCCCTGTCCTGGGACCACAGTAGTTGGGGAAATCCCAGGGGACCTATGGCAGCTCCTGGATGGAAGACTCCTGGAGGCAGACCCCTGGGAAGAATAGCCTGTGGGAACATGCTAAGGGGAGTGTTGTGGAGGACACACAGTTTGGGAAGATCCTGGGGTTCAGGCTGTCCATAAGAAGCTCCCCAGGAAGGGTCAGCTTAATGAAGAAGCACTTTAGGGGAGGAGTGTCCTTGGGGAGAAGACTGGGTGGGGAACTTTCTAAGGGGGAGCAGCTTGTAGGGGTCCATCCTGGGGAGGATCAACCCAGGGAGGGTACAACCTGGGGGAAGCAGCCCCACCCACCACTCACCCATTTGGCCTTGTTGGGGCTGGTGCCCACACCCAAGGTGAAGTCCTGGAGCTTCTGGTGAATATCTCTGGGGAAGTTCTGGGGCTTTAGACCCTCTGGGCAGAGGGAGGAGGGCAGTAAGTTCATGGACAAGGACAATGAGGAAGAAGGTTATGAGAAGAGAGACCCCAAGTTTTGTCACCCCTCTCTGACCACAGTCTGGGGAGATGGTGTGACCTTCTGCCTCCCATAGACTCAGTGGGGCACAAGCAGAGGTCCTGGCCACCTGCAGACCCAGGGGAGGCCCAGGTCTAGGGACACAACAGGGCTCCTGACCCCATGGGAACCACTCCTGAGCCTGGCTTCTTAATCAGATCCCATGACGCTGCCTACCCTCCATTCACAAGCTTGGCACTCAGCTCCTTTCTGTGTAAGAGTTGTGTGTGAACAAAGGATCAGCTGTCTGTTATTCAGCCACTGCTCCCCTGGGAGTCCCTGAGGGTGGGACCAGAAAGGGCAAGACCCTGAGTGGGAGAGGACCCAGATTGGAGGAACCTGGAGTGAGCAGGACCCAGAGTGGATGGATCCCAGCCTGGGAAGGACCCTGAGTTGGCAGAACCCCAAGTGGGAGGCACTAGGAGTGAGCAGGACCGGGAGTGAGGGTGATCCAGAGTGGGGGTAATTGGACTGGGGGGCATGGGGTAGGGGACATGGAGTGAACTTCCTACTCAGCCCAGGCAATGGCTCCTGGGATTCTCCACCTCTGGGTATAGCTGTGCCCTGGAGATGAACTCCCTGTCACTCTCCAGGACCAGTCCCCTGAGGCAATGACCTCCTGCAACCCCTTCCCACATCTGTTGCTTGCTGGGAGCAGCACCTGCACACCTGCCACCCTCATCTCTTTTCCTCTGAGGCCCTGCTCTGTCTCAGTGGTGCTGGACCTGGGGGTCTCAGCATCACTCTACCCCAGAGCATTCTCCCTCCCCTGGCCACCTCAGCTCCTCCCCCTTGTCACCTCCCTTCTGCCCCCCTGTGTTCCTGGGATCCTGGCATGGGCCCCCTTCTGTGGTCACTCCTGCCATGTAAAACTCTCTCAGATTATTAATCCCATGCAGGGTCCCCAGCCTCATCCTGCACCCTCCTCATTTCCCAGGACTGGTGGGTAAGGCCTGGAAACAGCCCTTGTGGTGAGTGACTGCAGCCCCCAACCCCATACCAGCCCTGCTCCCTGGGCAACCCCTCTTGGTGGGCTCCTGCATGCTTGCAAGAACTGGAGCTTCTGGGCCCTCAGTGTTATCACCATGATCACCATCTGTCCTCATGCCCCACTCCTCACAGTCCCCTGGCCTAAGGGAGTCCATTCCCCATAACACCTGACCCCTCTGCCCTTCTTCCTTGTCAATGCTGAACTTATCACACTGCCCACTCCCATTTGGGGAAGGCACAACCACCAATGAGTCTCCAGCAAACACTGTCTCAGTGGACATCCAGCACCTGGGTCACCTGCCCATCTGCTTCAATGATGCCTTCACCTGTCTGCTCTCCCCTCAGCCCCCCACACCCCCCACTTCTCTACACCACTGAGGACCTTGGCACTAATTTCACAGCAAGAAGTGCCTCCCTGTCCCACACCCAGCCTGCTACCAGGCTGATCACAAGACCCAGGTGGCTCCCACACCTGCCCCTGCCTTGCCCAGGACTCCCCCAACATCCACCTCCTTTCAGTACTGTCAGTCTTTCTTTCCCTAAGGCATTCCCTTACCTGGGGTGTCTGTAGATCTCCCATTTTGCACATCTGCCTCTTTGGCCTCCCCCACACCTCCAGCTGCCCAGTGATACAGCTTCCCACTGCTGAAGCACCTCTCAGAATGATCTAGACTCCTGCTGTTGACTCCATGCCACACACTCTCTGTGGCACACTTCAACCTGCCTCACCATAGCATTGTGACCCAGCTCACCAGCCACCTCCATCCAACAGCCCTCCTGGACAGACCTCATCTGCTTGGCTTCCAGAACAGCACATCCTTCTAATGTCCCTCTTATCTCATCCACCATGCCCTCTTGTCCCCCTCTGATGACATCTCCTCGACCCACTCTGTCTGGAAAATTCCAGGGGTGAGTTCCTGAAGGTCATAGAGGCAGGGTCTTGGCCCTCAGCCCTCTCTCCCCCTCACTTCACCAGGGTTGAGCACAACCCAACACAACATCACCAGCTAATAGCTGACACTCATTGAACAGGATGATAGTTCCCACTGCTATTCTCTCTACTTCTCTATATACTGGAAATTTCCATGAGAAAAATGTGATGTACAAATAGCTGTTTGCTGAAGGCTTGATATCCAAGTGCCTATTGAAAAACCCCGTGGAGGTCTACACATCACACAGCCAAAAGAACTCCATTCCTCCCTCTCAAAGTCTCCCCTAGTGCTCAGAGTTGTGGACAGCTTGGTGAGGAGCTTGTGCAAGGAGCTTCCTGCTGTTCTTCCAGGACAGGAGGGCAAATCGGTATTGCATGCCAAACCTTGCCCAAGACTGTTTTCCTGTGGACCAAGAGCAAAGAAGAGCTCTTACACTTATTAAGTGTTCTAAACAACCACCCCCTACAAACAGACCCCATGTGGCCCCCACTTTCTACTCACTACATGGAAAGTTGCTGACTTCCCTCCAGGACACCAATCCCCTCCCACACCCTGGCCTTGACCTGGAATCATCTGCCAGCATGCCAGCTCAAGGCAACATTGTCCCTCTCCACTGCTCCTCAGCCCCCAACCACCCTGCTCTGTGCATTTGCAGCCAGACCTTGACAGAGCAGGTGACAAGTGACACTCAGTGAGGGCACATGGTGGGTGCTGGAGAAACACTGGCTAAGGGGACACGTGTGGATATGTTCTGACTCTTCCTGCTGTATTGGGTTCTCAGTCCCTGGGCCATGAGGCAGCCCCATGGGGTAAGCACAGACCCCTTCCTGGAGGAGGTCGGTAAGGTAAGAACAAACCCACTCCCAGAGCCTACCTCTTCCTGCAGTGAAACCTCTGCACAGGGGTCAGTGTGGCCATGCCCAGCCTCTTCCTGTCCAGCTCATAGTGTATGTCATTCCAGAGCTGCACCAGCTCCTGGCTACCTCCTGGCAGAGCCCAAAAGCCCTGCTGAGGAGAGCATGCTGAACCCTGGCTGTCTTTGTACTCCTGGATGACATGAGAACTGGAACCCATGCTCCTGACCTCCAGGAAGGAACCATGCCTGGTTCAGTGGTTGCAGTTTTGGGGTGAATCCTACTTCTGCTGTCTACAAAATCCCCCAAATGACCAAGTGGTCAAGGCAGAAAACAGCCGGGATACCATCCCTGCCATCCACAGTCAGTGTTGCCCTGTGGGGGCTGGGTCACCACTAAGGCCATGGGACATAGTCATGTCACCCCTGAGAGGGCCACACTTCTTGGATCCCTAAACTTTTTCATGAGTTGAGCACACCTGCCCAGGGGAGCATGGGGGAAAGAGAAAGCAAAGGATAGGCCTCTGACCACATGCCCAGGAAGAGGAGAAGCATGGCCAATGGAGGCTTGGTTCACATCTGCTGGGAATGACCTTCACTTCCCCAGCAAGGCTGGCCTCAGACTCTGCACTCTGGGCTGAGCAGGAGGAGGCACCCCTTCTGTTACACAATGCACAGATCATTCACTCTGGAACAAACTGCGTCCACCTACTGGACTTTCCAGTTAACCGAGGAAGCATGGCCTTGGCCCAGGCATGCTGCCCACCATTTACTTAACACCATCAGCCATCACAGCAAGACTTCCCGTAGCCTGTGCTGACCTTTATCACCAAAAGCACTTCCTGAACCAGTGTTCTTGGCTCTGTTTTGGTGAAGACATAAGAATTTCTTTTGGAGACACTGAGAATTGTTCAGTGTTCTCTCCAAGACACTAGATAAGCCCTGGTCTCACTGGTTGGGGGTCCTCATGGCTTTGGGAACCCCACATAGTATGTGATGACTGGGGCCTGGGATTGTAGCCTCAACTTGTCCTTGCCTGCCTGGAGACTTCAGGGACCCTTCACAGAGCTGCCCCAACTGCCTCAATTGAGCTGCACAGGCTGGAATCATCCTGCAGGTCCTAACACAATCTTCCCACAAGGGCCACCAGCTCTGTGGTTGGAGAGCAGGAATCCCCACTATCCTGCAGCAGCACCAGGAAGCTCTGCATCACCTCTCAGGCCAGCGGCCCACTCTGCCAACACAGCACCAGCCTCAGTCACCACACAATGCACATGGCACCACCCATGCCCTCCCCATCCTCAGACCACCTCCACCCAGCCCACCCAAGTAAAGGCAGTGTTGGGGGCCAGATGGCTTTGAGAATTTCCTCCCACTTCCCCAAAAAACACAGTTCTCAATGAACTCCAGCTGAAGGCCATGGTCATGCCCAGGGCCACCCTGCACATCTCTTGTCTCTGAACCTCTCCTCTGGCCCCCTGGGCCACACTGGTTCAGACACCTGAGGGGCCCATCCCCAGCCTGGTCCAACAATGAAAAAAATGCTCAAGGAAAGGAAAGCCCCTGCTTAGCAGTGCCACTTGTTGACCCTGCTGGGTCATGTCCTGCTTGTGCACTTTGGCTCACTTCCCTTCATGGAAGCTTGTGAGGTGTTCTCTAGAGCTGCCCCACTTGGCAAGTGTGGACATCCAGCTCAGAGAATTGAGCAACTTCCTAGGGTCACCAGGCAGTTGACTCCAGCAGGCTGGACTCTGTGTCCAAGCACCAACCCATCTACACCCAGAAGGCTACTCTGCCTCCCAGAAAGTGTAGGTTCTTCCCACCTGGAACCAGAAGAGATAAGCATTGACTGAAGGGACTCCTAACTGCTTCTGCCACCCTGAGCCTGCCTGGTAACACATCTGTGGCCTTGTCCATATACATAGTCCTGCCACATGTTCTGTTAAAGGAGAAGACTTTTCTGAAACATGCCCCCATATGTGCCTGCCTTTTCAAACAGAATGCCTTTTTTCACATCTGAACTCTTTTCTATAAAATGCTTCCAGGAGTGAAGATAATGTCGAGTGGGATATGGACATCAAGATTATTCTATGATATGACCAAAATGCATTCAAAAGAGCAGCAAAACCATAAGTCCATAGAGGGAAGTTGGCTGGGCCTGTCTGTCCCACTGGCCCAGTGGTCTGTTCTGTCTTTCTCATTCTTTCCATCCTGGCCACCCCTAGATGGGTGTCCTTGGAATTCCCAGGCTGGTTCTTGCCAACCCCAACTGCTGCTCCTCCTTCCCTCTGTACATAGCCCCACCATGGTGACTTGCTGTAGACTACAGATACCACCTCTCAGATTTTCATGGCCCACCTGTCCCCAGACCATGACTCTGGACCTTCACTGTGAGCTCTGGGGTGACCAAGATGTTCTGTACACCTCACCAATGGCAGGAGGCTCTGGACTTCAGTTAAGGGGTGGAAGACCCCATAACTCTCCTCAAAGCTGTGGCATTTCTGGGAATTCCACTGGGGAAGGGCTCCTTCACCACCCCCTTTCCCTTCAGCAGAGACCCTTCCCACCTTACTCTTGGAAGAGGCTGGGAATGGGGAGGGATAGCTGGAGGCAAGACTTCCACTGCAGGTGAGTAGTTTGACCCAGAGACCAGAATATAAGATCAAACCTGATTGATTTGTGGACCCTGGTTTTGAAATGGGCCCTCAGCCTTTCCAGGCACGACTATATGAGGTGGGAATGAAGTAGAGGAAACCTGCTGGGCATCTGGGCTGCAGGGGATCCCCATCCACCCAGCACCCTGTCATCTGTTGGGGCAGGCACACTGCTCTGCATGGAAAGGTCCATATATGCCCCACCACATCCTGCTGTGGAGGTTCCACTTCTCAGCACTGAGGTTTCCTCTTGGGTTCCCCAGCTTCTGCACATTCCCCCAGCCTCCCTTACATGGACTCACTTGGGGGCCCTGGGCTTGGCCACTTCCTGTGACCATTTACACATACTCAGTGCCCAGCATGTGCTCCAGGCACCTCTGCCTGTGCTGCCATGGTGATGTAGAAGATACTGCAGCCCTGATGCCCCCACCCCTTAACTGACACCCACAGCTTCAGACAGATAAATGGCTCCTCTCCCCTTTTCTCTGAAACTCACAGCTTCAGGAGGATAAGTGGCTCCTCACCCCTTTTCCCTGAAACCCACAGCTTCAGAAAGATAAATGGCTCCCTGGCTCCTCTACTCCTTATCCACCCAAGGTCCTCTGTTTAGGGAGATAAGCTAAACTTGGTGGGTTTTTTTTTCTTTTGTAAACCCCACCTGCCCACTTACTTAAGGAATTTGCCCACTTGCCAAGCAACCCACTAGCCAAAGAGCAAGAACCTATATAACCCCATGAAAGGTGATGTTTGGGGCTCAGAATTTGGAGACTGAACTCTCCTCTGGGCCCACTCATAATAAAACTTTGTTCCTCCACCTCTCCAAGTGCTTTTTGGGCTTTCTCATGTAAGTCTTATTTCTGCTGCAAAATTTGGTTCCCTGAAACCAGGAAACCCAACCGAGCAGGCCCATTGTGCCTCTGGCTTGGGGCTGATAGGTGTGGCCAGTGGCGATCTCTGAGTGAATGAGGTAGGCACCACCTATCCTTTTAATGGGACCTCCTTCTGAAGTGGTCCCCATGGGTCATGTCCCCCACACCCCAGCCTGACTCAGGGGGGAGGTGGACTGAACAGTGTTAGAAGACTCCAGAAAGGTAAGGCCCTGGGTGCCAAGTCCTTAGTCAGGCCCATCTCTGGACAGAAGAGGAGACTGATCACCTCCTGAAATCTCAAGTACTGAGATTCCAGAATAGGTCAATCCCTGTGGGAGGGACTGCATAACCTCTGAATGATTGTGTGAGTAAGGACAGCAGAGGCTTGCATCTGCCATACCAGTCTGTGACTCTATTGCATATGATATGGAGCCTGTGTGGGCCCTAACCTGTTTTCTGTGGCTACACCATATGGCATAACTGGTCACCTGAACTTTGCCTGGGCAACTTAGTTAAGATGAGTCAAAGTTCTCACTAGAGATGCAGACAGACAGTCATCAGAGTGGCCTTGAAAGAGGCAACCCCTTCCTTTGTCTGTCTTGCACCACTGAAACAGGGTATGGGCTCATCACAGTCAAAAACACACTGTCTTAGACTGCATGCTTAAGAATTTTAAAAAGGGCTTTTCTAGAGATTATGGCATCTGGATGAACCCTGGCACCCTCTGTACCCTATGTGAATTAGAATGGCCTGCTTTTTGTGTTCACTGGTCCTCGGAAGGGACTCTGGAATAGCCAGGGTCTGTGCAGTATGGCTGGTAGTCACAGGAACACCTGGCCACCCTGATCAGTTTCCCTACATTAACTCTTGGCTAGAAATATCCTGGACTCTCCCCTTGGGTTTGATTTGTATTGGAAAAAAGGGACAGAGCAGGGTCTTATTTGCACAAAGAATGGGGCCCCCAAAACTGGTCATTCATCAAGGATCCCCAGAAGAAGACCTACCACCTCCACCATATGCTCTGGTCACTTTAGCTCCCACTTTTAGCCCAGGAGCACAGACAGATCTCCCAGAAACACCCCCATCTTTGGTCCCTTAGGGACCATCGACCCCGTCTGCAGAGATCCCTGGAACCCCAATGACAAGGAAGCTCTGGTCAGTGCAATCTGCATTACAGATGCCACTCCATGAGATGCAAGGTCCAGCCCAGATTGGTGAGAATGGAACCATTCAACCTGGAAAACCTGTTTTATATTACCAGCCCTTCACAACTACAGACCTCTTGAACTGGAAACACCACATCCCTTCCTACTCGGAAAAGCCCCAGGCCCTTATTGATCTCATGGGATCTATTTTCCAAACTCGTCATCCTACTTGGGATGACTGCCACCAACTCCTCCTGACTTTGTTTAATACAGAAGAGAGACAGCAGATTCTGATGAATGTCCAAAAGTGGCTGCAGGAGCAGGCCCTGATTGGTGTCTTAAACCTGGAAGACTGGGCACAAGAGGCAGCACCAGAGGTCCAAACAAACTGGGACTTCAACACTGATCAGGAACAGGTTGTGTTTCATCAATATCAAGAAGTACTCCTTCGAGGGGTCCAAGAAGGGGCAAAATGACCCACAAACATGACAAAGATGACTCTAGTCACTCAAAAGCCTGATGAATCTCCAGGAGATTTCCATGAGTGACTTTGTGAGGCCTTCAGAATCTACACCCCTTTTAACACAGAAGTTCCAGAGAACCAGAGGTTGGTGAATGCTGCCTTTGTCACTCAGGCAACATCAGACATTAAAAGAAAGCTCCAAAAATTAGAAGGGTTTGCGGGAATGAACATCTCCCAACTCCTTGAGGTTGTGAATAAACTGTTCATCAATTGAGATGAAATTGCTGAATGAGATGCCAGGAAGCAAATGAAACATCAAGCCTCCCTGCTGGCAGCAGCCATGGGAAATCCCGACCCTATCAGATGAGGAGGACCACCTCCAAAAGTGGGGACAAGTACCAAGAAGACACCCCTGGCTAGAAACCAATGTGCTTATTGCAAAGAAAGTGGAAACTGGAAAAATGAGTGCCACTGAAAGAATCAGGTGCATGAAGGGGGTAACCTCAAAGGGAAATACTGACCTGAGCTCCAGGACCATCTGATTGGACTAGGGAGACTCGGCCCTGAAAAGGGGTGACCAGGCTTACTGGAACTTGGCCCCCATGAGCCCATGGTCAAACTACAAGTCAGGGGGCAGTCAATGACTTTCATGGTGGACACTGGTGCTGAATATTCTGTAGTCACAACCCCCATCACCCACTTTAGTGGAAAAACTGCTAATATCATAGGAGCAACTGGGGACAAGTCAAGCCAATGGCCTTTTTGCCAG
>JAQZBX010084478.1:0-13252 GCA_029593785.1 Cabassous unicinctus | reverse complement strand
CAGACCTAATATTTTTTTTCTTTTCCCAGAGTCTATTTCTTGTCTCTGAAAACTGTGATGACGAAAAAAGTATTCTGTTACAAAGAGTCATCTATGGACACAACGGGTTTTATGGGCTAGAGGGGATTCCAGCAAGTGCAAAGTTATGGCAAAATCTTTATATCCTGTGAGGTTACATAATTCTTTCAGTAATGCCCTAGGCTGCAGACATTTATATAACTTGTCCAGCCCGGGCACTGTCTCAGAGTTCATCTCACAGGAACACAATGGCCATAATAGTACCCATTATAGCTGCTATTCTTCTCAATTGTAAAGGCACAGTGAAATTGTGGGGATGAAGCTGTGCCTTGATTGGCTGTTAAATTGCGATCAATGAGCAGTATTTGTGCCATAATTTGACAACCAAGCAAGAGTCGGCCATCCTGGTGGTAAGTCAGCATGTACATACCATAAAAACTGAAGTGTCTCACTTGGATAACTGAACTGAATTTTCTTTAAGACAACAGGGTACAATAGAAGTGACATTAAAAAAAAAATCTGCCTGGGCATTTTTCTGTCACCTGGTTAAAAAGTAATAACATACAATCATGGTCAAATAAGAATGGTGACTTCTCTCTAAATTATAGCTGAGTTTCATCAAGTTATAAAGGAAAACGAACACTCTTCTCCCCTAATAGTGGGTAAAAATGACACTCAGAGGTGTAGAAATCATTTTTCGGGTCAGCAAACTTTTTCAGTAAATGTATGAGGGGTTGTGGGCCATCTATGGTCCCTGTTGCATATTCTCTTTTTATTTTACAGCCCTTCAAAAATGCAAACACTGGTGTACAAAAATAGGCTGTGGGCAGACCTCAGGGCTGCAGTTTGCAGATCCCTGATTTATATGAATGTAGTTGTGAATAAAATAAAAAAAAGTACTACCACATCTCTTTTGATCTCCTCTACAAGACCCTCCCCATCTTCCTGGAGAAAGGATATGGAGGTTATCCCTAGTTTTAGACCAATGCTTAGAAACAGTGGCTAGGTCTACTTATGTGCCATGTAGCTGGAAAATAAAGGCAGCCAAGAGTACTTTTCCTATTGTGCATATCTGCACTGCTTAAACAGAAAACAAAACCAAACAAAAAAAGCCCTTTTCCCAAAGCCCACAAATAAGCCCAGAACACTCACTTCCAGACACATACATATGCAATGCTGGATGGCTCTTAATAACTGCATGTCAAGCCTGCCTGTTTTCCGTGATAAATGCCTTGTTGTCCAAAGGAGCACTATTTGAAGATGTGCTCTATGGTAACCTTGAACTATTTCCTCTACCCTCTCAGCTGCTTCCCAACTCACCATACCACATACCACAATTACTTCAATTTCTTGCTGTTATTTTCCCTTTAATGGAAGTTATTTTGCAAGAGGCATCTTTTTAATGTTACATTGAATTTCCGCATTCTGGAAATGCCATCTTTTGGTTAACATTGAAGAAATGTACCTGCAATAATTGGTAACATTTATTGAGTACTTACTATCTGCTAGGCACTGTTCTAAGCACTTTATATAAGAAAAACTCATTTAATCCTCACAACAACCCTAATAGGTAGATACTACTATTATCTTCATTTTACAGAAAAAGGAAGCAAGGGGTAGGGAATTATCTACAGTCACCTTCATTTCTCCCCCTATACCATACTCTTGTTTAGTAATTCTAAGTTCAAATAAATTTTCTATTTCGCATAAATCCCATACAAATTAATTCTGGTTGGGCCAGTTTTCTTAGCATAATTGTTTCCAGAATGGTTTTGGCCATACTCATTCAATGTATGATACTTAGAATATACAGATACCCTGGTTACATCATTATATGACTCAGAGATTGCAAACAGCTGAATATTATTATTATTATTAATATTTTTGCCATTGTTTTAAATAAATTACTTGCCAACACTGAAAAATCTGCATTTTTACATGAAAATCTTAATTTCTGACTCTTCTAGAAGAACCAGAAACTCTAGCAATCCTGGCCTTGCATTTCAGCACAGCTATAATTGGCTCCACCAGTCGCCTTTTTCCTGGGCTAGTGTTCTCCAGTCTGTGTCACTGCCACTCGTTGGCATTATCTGCCTAGCTTCTGAGGGCGTTTGAGTTTGCAACTCCCGAAAGACAGACCACTTCTGACTTGTTCACCCAAGTAGATCACATTCTGTTGTGATTCTTCTGGAAAATGTATAGACCTAGTCAGAGCATGCCATATTAGAGGCTTATATCCTTCTAGTATAATTTAATAACCTTCCCATGTGCTCATCTTTTATCCCAGGCCTTTACCAGCTAAGGAAGCATTGGGCAGTGTCTTCATGTGCTAGACTCTTTCTTTTCCTTTGCTGTTTTGAATAGCTGTGTCAGCTTTCTTACTTCTTACATGATGTAGGTAATACTTGTGTGCTGATATTTTGGAAGTTTATAGAAGTATTGTCAGAAATGATCATGCATTGATTAAATAACTATGCTATTGAGGAGTTAGGTACACAATTTAAATATGGCATGAATAATTTGTTAGCATATCTGTCAACCTATTTCAGTAGCTTTAAATTGTAGATGCATTTATGGAGGCACAATCCTATTTTGCAAATTTGACAGCAATAGCGGTTTCTTGAATGTATTTGACATTATTTTCTAGATTGTTTTATGCTCATAACATTTACTGCAAACTGCATATTCCTTTACTGCCGAACATGGCAACATGTAATTGTTTAGCTTTTTATCAGATGCTTTACTAATCAGATACAACCTTGAGGATTATAGCCACTGATTTCAAGTTTTACCTAATTGCTCCTGTTCAAAAACTGAAAAATCAGTAATGCAGTTATACCATCTTCCTTGAGGAATTACTGTTTTTAATGACGTTCTATTTGTTTTTGGGAAAAGAGAGTTTTACATTTTACTTTCTATTGAAAATAGTGCATGGGATGCTTTCTCAATTCTGTTTTAAGGAGTTACCCCTGTGGAAGAGTCAGGCTGATCTTTCTTTACACATTATATATCTTCTGGTTTCTACAACTTAGAAAGGTTTTCTTTTCTTCTATTTCCAAGCCTTTCCTTGGCAGGCCTTGTTACATTTATTGTAAAATTAAAACTACATTTGTTAACTCACATACCATCGGTTTTATTAGGCCACAGAAAAGTCAATATTTCTAATTTGTTGCGCCTGGGTTTATGCCAGTTTTGTTGTATAATAACAGCCCAAGAAGGCAACATAATATACACTACCTGAATCTATAAGGAAGAGAAGTGAAAGTCAAAACAATTTTTAAAAATTCCTTGGGAACCAGAGATATATGAAACAAATGGAAACAAAAGAGTCATACCAACCAGAATTGATTTTTGACTTATAGGAAGTATTGTACCTTAAAATATTCAGAATTTCAAAGAGAAGCTGAATGCGTGAGTCGTCTTTTCCTGCAAAACTCGAAAGTGTCTTTTTTCCCTCCAAACCCTGTGACACTATCCCACGCATGCTGGCAGAAGGTCAACAAAGGTAGGTTCCAACCCAGCTTCAGCTCTTATATTACTCAAGTTGCTTCTCTTTGCTGTGCCTCAGTTTCCTCATTTGAAAAATGTGGCATTGGTTGAGACTTAACTCTCATATGCTCAGCTCATAGGTTCTGTAATTCTGATTCTTAAGAGTAAAAAGCAAGAGTGAAATGCTCGCATTTCTATTTTAATGCATTCTTTTCAAGAGAGGAAAGAAAATGAAATAAAAAGAAAACATAGTGGTAAAAGATGGAAGAGGGACAACTCTGAAAAATATAGATTCTGTCATCCTTTTCTCCTACTTCCTTTGTGAACCATAAAAGCCACCTAGAGAAAATACTTAAAGAAAGCTGATTCCAAACTCATCCTCAAAGTCATACTTGCCCACAAAACATATGTACAGATATTGCTTTGCAGTTCTGCCTCTTTTATTTTCATAGTGGTATCAAGGCTGCTCTATGGCTGTGCCAGAGAAAAGCCCTATATTATAAAGTAATGTATGACAGTAACTTCTGTTCTGGCTCTTAACTTATGCACATTCATTGAAAATAAATGATCACTGCAAAGCTTATGGTGATGAGTTGAAAACACACTTTCAGACACTTCAGATATTGTCTTTTTACTTGTACCCAGATTCCTTTCTTCTGCTGATTTTGCTTCCCCTGCACACCACCACCACCATCAATTTACAACTTGTTGGTGTATATGCTGTGATGGGGAAAGACAGGCAGTGAGTGGTAGAGTTAAGCATATGCTTTGCTGAATGACTGAATTAATCCCTCCAGTAGAGTCTGGCATAGTGAATCAAAAGTTAAAAACAACAAGAAGGATGCGGAGAAGGCAGGAGAAGGCAGGTCAGCTTGTATGAGAGGGCAAGGAGATAACAGTGTGATGAACCCTATCTGGAGTCCAAGTATTCTCTGTTCTCCAGTGGTGTCCCCTTTGCCATTATGTGCTTGGCCCTTTTAGCTTTCCTAAAGTTCAACGCTATGAAAGCGGTGTTGACTACAGTGGGCAATGAAGTTACATCATCTGTGACATGTTAAGCTTCATAGCCTTCTTTCAGGTTGAGGAGGTAGGGAGCAGTATAAGAAGAAATGAATATATAAACATAATCTGACATAGAAAAGGGGAGGGAACATATTTTGAGGTGGTAAAAGCCTGTTTGATTACCAACGATGGGGGCCCTGGGGTGCGGAAGGGTTCATACTCTGTCTCACACACTAGTCAGTGCCCATTGCGGCAGGAAAGCTGCAGAGGTAGCAGGGCCACGGCGTCCACTGACAATGGAGAAGTGGCCTGTGACACTCCTCATTCCAACGTCATCTATGTTAAACCAACCAACAGAACGAAACAGCATAACTTTCTAAAGTAATTCAATGAGAAAACAAAGAGCAGTGTTCAGACTTTCCTTTACACAATGTAAAAATTCTTTGAGATGTAACCTTTCTGGATAAACATGCTATGAAAGACTAAATAGAAGTGGCTCTGCAACAGTGATGGTTTTGAATGACGGATAAATGTCTCAGTTGTGGTTGTCCATTCATACCCAGTGTCATGTGTCTAGATATGTTCTAAACTGCCATTATCCTTGCTTTACAAACTTGTTCCTTCTGTGTGTCCAGGTTGCAGATCTTACCGTCACATGTGACCTTCTACCTTGTCCCTCATGATCTAGTAATTGAGTAACCCTGTTGATCCAACTCTATTCTGTCCATCATATCATTCCATCCTTTCTCTTCGTGGGATCCATATTCTAGTGCAGAAGCTCGTTTACTTTCTTCTAGCCTATTACAATAACCATCGGTATTGTTCTCTCTGCTCAAAAGCTCTTCAGACCAATCTCCACGTGCCCAAGTCCTACACAGGTTTCAAGGACTTCCTCAAATACCATCTCATCTATTATTCTGGCTGAATCCCAGGTAAATGTAACCATTCTTCCCCCGAACACCACACATTCTTATTTGTCTCTCCTCTGGTATTTATTCCTTCATACCTTGCATTATGGTATTTATGAATGTGTCCTGTGGTGAGATTAGGACACTTGACTGATCCATTTGTTGAATCTGATTTGGTTGGGACCTGGAACTAGTGACTTATGAATACACTCTTGATGAATGAATGACTATAAGAAACATATGTGACAAAAAGAAATTTGAACTAACAGCTCTATTTAACACTAACCTGCTCCTCCTTCTTTATTCTCTATCTCAGTTGCTGGCATCTGCATTTCTTTGGTCACTTATCATGATATCATAAACCATTTCTGACTCATCCTTTTCCTTCATGGCCCACATCCAATGAACTGCCAAATACTTTCAATTAAAATCTGTCCCTTTTCATTCCCATCTTCAGGCCTCTGTATTCTCTTGCTTGGATACTACAAGTGCCTCCTTCCTGGTCTCCCTGCTATGATTTTCCCATCCCCCACCTAGACACCAGAGTCATCTATCCAAAATGCAAATCTAACTTCTGCCGCTTCCAGGTTATCATTTTCTATGGTTTCCCATCATCCAACATTATTTTTACATTGTATAAAGTGCCCTCTTTGGCACCTTGCTTACCTGTCCAGGTTCATCTCTAAAATCTGTGATTCTCCCACCAGCCGTGCTGGTCTTTACCTCGATAGTATTCACATACTTTTTCTTCTGTTTTGGGTGCCTGACAACACACTGTCTTCCTATGTCTATCTTCTCATTCTTTCAGGTTCTTACCATCTACAAAGGTATTCCTGCATGCCTTAACCTCCCTAGCCCCCAATATTTTGGACCCATAATGTCCTCTCATACTGACCTACCTTTTTCACATCTCTGTCACTGCATTTAACCCATTTGTTATAGTTACCTGACCAGAAGTCAGTCTCTGCGCTCTTTGAGCTCAGAATTCAGATCTCGTCATAGGACCTAGCACTGAGCCTATGACATAACAGGTACATAGGCTGTTTGCTGAATGAATAAATGTTAATATGAATTGTATGAATGTAGTCACCAAAACAGAGGCTAGAAAACATGTTCTTTATTGTTGAGAACACAGCAGAAACTAGCAAAACTGACCTAATTTAAAGACAAGATTAAATTAATGATACCAACCAGCCTCACTGAAGTTGTTGGAATATAAAGTGGGGTGGGAGGGAAGGGGCAAGCATGGACAGAAATAGATGAGCTTGGCTCTTCAGTCCCTTCTATTTGAACCTATAGTTGGTGCTGGAGTTGGTAGGTGTATGTCCAAGAGACTTGAATCTTTGGGCTGTCGATGTGCCAGTTGGGCCCTAAGCCTCAATGGAGTTGCAACACCTACTTTCCAGTTCATTGGACTCACCCAGGACAGCTAACAAAGAGGTGATGATGGACATCCACCATACCAAGGAACTGAGAGAGTCTACAACTGCAAGCAAGAGAGTCCCATCCATCAGCCCTATGATATCACAGCTCCCTCTCAATTAGAGGTGGAGTGGACATCACCATCCCAGAATCCTCAGGATTGGGGAATGAACTATGGACTACAGTGGACTCATTGATGTTCTACTATGGACTTGTTGTGATTCCAGCAATGGAAGAAATTACAGCTTGATGTGGCAGCAGCAGCCACTGGAGGTTCTGAGGTCAGGGAGAGGGAAAACAGGTGTAATAAGGGGACATTTTTGGGACTTGGGAATTGTCCTGAATGAAATCGCAATGACAGATACAGGCTATTATATATCCTGCCATCGCCTACAGAATTGAGTGGGAGAGAGTGTAAACTACAATATAAGCCATAATCCACACTTAGTGGCAATGCTCCAAAATGTGTTCATCAATTGCAATGAATGTATCTCACTAATGAAGGATGTTGTTAATGTGGGTAAATGTGGGCAGTGTGGGGAACAGCGCATATGGGAATCTCCCATATTTTTTATGTAACATTTATGCAAACTAAATATCTTTTTTAAAAAAAGAAAAAGAAAAGAAAAAAGAAAAGGCACACCCAGAAAGTGGCCACTGAAACATTTTAAACAGGAAGTGACATGGAAGGTTTGCATTTTATTCAGACTGCTCTGGTGCCTATTTGGAGGATGAATCTAACAGGGAAAAACCAGGAGTGGAAGATCCATTGGAGATGCCAGTAACATTGAGGCAAGAAAAGATAAAGACCTGAATTAGGGCAGTGGTGTTAGGGAGGAAAAAGGGGGTGGGTTTGAAAATATTTAGGATGTAAAATTGATAAGAATTGTTGATTTGAGAAATGAAGGAGGGGCTTATTTATTTTTCCTTCTTTTGGATTATCACTTGAGGGAGTATTTGTTTTTATCATTGAGATGACCCAATCAGATCAACCTCTTGGTGATGGCTCAGTAGCTCAGCAACTGGCATCGCTACCCACAAGACATTTGATTGGATACAACACATCACACAATCCTTAGTTTAGGTAAAAGCAAAGCTTGAAAGACATTTTAAAGAAATATACACTAGCAATGCAGCATGAAATGGTAGTAATGACTCTTCATAGATGAACTATCAAAATAACCAACTAAGCAGGGAAGCACAGGTCATCATTGTTGTGTTAGTTTAGGTGTTAATTATAGGACAGTTTGCTAACCCACATTATCTTGCAAACTGGGAAATGAATTTCTTCTATGAGTTCCCAGACAGCTGTATCCCTGTGATTCCTCATGAATCCCTGGACCCATGTAGTTGTGGCATGGGGTGAGAATTTGTTCTGAAGTATAATGAACCGCTATGTACAAATCCTGGGAATAATTTTAGGTTGCAGTTCCTAAATGTGATTTTTAAAAATATCTGCTAAGTTTCCTTTATTTGAATTGACCTAAACAGATAGAACTAGAACAGGCATCAAAGTAGCACATAAATAAAGAAGGGAGCTCCCATTTTGGCATTTATTTTGAAGTTAACTAAAGACAGTGACTCAAGATATCTATAATATAATAGCAGAGAGAGAGAGTGAACATGTTTAGAATGTTGCTAAGCTTAGTTCTGATGCTTTTTTTATACTTACGTTAAAATAAATCAAAATGTTTTTAGATGTTGTCAGGTGTTATTAGTGTGGAAACAATATAACAATAGGAGGTATAGAAAGTAATAAAAAAGGACTATGGAACCAGCCCTAATCATAATCTAAATAATGGGAAATACAATAAAACAAATGAACTGAAAACACGGAAAATACTCAACAGCATTCCAATTGAAAGAGGCAAGTATTACACTTTCTCAAATGATGTGAGCTTTTCCTGATTCAGACACTAATGCAAGCACAGCATTTTCTTCTTTGTATGTATGGGAAAGCCAGCCCTTTTGAGAGTTAGAATGGCTTTCAAGACTACTGATTTAAATTTCAAACTCTTGATCATAGCTGGGGAGCAAAGGTTTTTTATCTTGGAATTGGAAATTGAGTTCTTTAGCTCTATACCAAGTGATAATATTAAGCATTTTGTTATATCCACCATGCAAGCCAAGTTCCCCACTGTGCCTCCAAAGCCACAGTGAATGAACCATATTTGGATTTGCTTATCAGGAAGAGACATTTAGAAAGACAATGCACTTGTCCTGCAAGACTGAGACTCCTGATGCTTTTAGATAGGCCTGTGGAGAGCTGCAAAATGGGCCCTAAAATCAGGCTGACATGGTCGCTTACAAGCTTCAGTATGCTCTGTAGGCTCAGGGAGTCTGTGGTGTCACCCACAGGGCGGCTGATGGCAACCATCATAATTAGAACTCATGAATCAAAAACACCAGGTGAGGATTTGCCTAAGAAGAAAGAAAAGGCAGATGGAGGGAATTACCATACTCTTTGACTATTAAGCTCTTTCATGCAGCTGGATGGCTGGCCAGGCCTGGCTGCATGAATGAGTCTGTAGCGCTATTTGCAAAAGTCTCGCTCTTCCTAAAACCAAGCCTCAAAGTGGCAGAGAGGGCAGAAATCCAATTCATTGGAAGAAGTAAAATCCCAGCCTTTCTCCCATTATTTGGTAAGACAGGTAACAGTGTTTGTCTTAGAAAAATGTTTTTATGTGGAAAGTGATTTGGCAATCTTTTCATAGGAAGACCTCTGTAAACTTAGGTGATATGACCTTGAAAGAGATTTGCTGAACTTTAATATGACTGGATTTTTTCCAGCATTTATGGGCTCTTGATTTTAAAATCTGCCTAACAAAAGCTCTGCCAGAAAAGCTGTTATTACAAAGATGCTTCTCAATGGGGAGAGGTGGGTTAATTGCAAGCTCTCCAGTAAAAATAAAGGAGGATTTTGAAAACAAGTGCAAATTTGACAAAATGTTCCACGTTGCTCTTATGGAAAAATACTATGAGGGAGAAACATTTGAAATGGCAAAATGTCAAGCCTAAATTGATGCTATACAATGTGCTGGAAGAGGCGATAAGAGATTTCAGATTACTCAAATGCAATTGCCAATCTGACCTTGATATGAATACAGAAATCCATTAGCAATCAAATTTTCAGACTAAATTGTACACTAAAAATACATATTTTTTCTTAACAATTTATGCTGATGGGATCTAGTTTAATACCACAGTCTAGACTTATTTATGCTTTTTTATCTTCTTTTCCACTGTATTGCCTTTCAGATTTAGCAAATGTAATACACAGTGAAGAGCTGAACAGTCAATTGTGAATTTGGGGGAAAGATTTCTTTATAGCTTTCTCTGACTTCTAGTGAAATTTAAGTTCCATTTTTGAACCAAAACAAAAACCTAAAACATACACATGAATTTTTAAGTGTCCTTGTTTACAAGCAGTTGGGATGTTTTTCTTCTAACAAAGTTAATTGCCTTGACCTTAACGAATTGAAGAGAAATATATTTATATATTTATGATTTGACATTTTTTAATGGGATAATGTGAATGATTTGGGATTATTTTGAAAGTAAGATTTCATAAGACCATTTGAATGTGTTTAAAACACGTGCACATAAGCCAGAACGCAGTAGGGCAACACTGCCAAGAAATACAGTTATTGTATAGACTAATAGACGTTTTCACCGAATCCATCAAAGAAATTACAGAGAAAATTGCATTTCTGTCCACGTGTCCTAAGAGTGGCAGTCCCTGGAGGACGCATGCCTTAATTTTGCTATTAAGTAAATGAATATTCTTGAGAATCCACAGTCAAGCAAAAACACAACAGTACCCATTGCCTACTTTTATTTTAGTACTAGTCAGACTAGACATTTCTCTTGTCTGATTTGAGCTTCATTTGGAAGCAATTAACTATTTTATATTAGATATAATAAGGGTCTCTAGTGCATGGACCATATTTTCCTGCATCAGTTGTTTAAGGCTTAATTGAGTAAAATTGCATTCACACTGAACAGAGCTCCAAATGATAACCAATTCCTTATTGTTTGGTGCTGATTCCTCTCTCATTTCTTAAAATGCATGGGGTAGGTGAAGGAAGTTAGGGACTAAGTGTAGACCAAATTACTTTATTTTTATTTTATTTTTCTGATATTTATGTTTAAGCATCAAAATGGTCAAAAGTCACAGCAAGTAAAACAGTTTACACATTGTTTACAAATACCACCCCAGATGCCCAAATTTATCTTCATGTTTCATTTTGAAAAAAATATATGATTTGTATTTACTGTTTGGAGTTCAGATTTTGCTATTATGAGTAAATCAGAGGAGGTAAGAAACAAAATAAATATTTTGCTTTTCCATTATTTCATTAAGTGTGAAAAAATATGAAGCATTTAAAAGTGCTTATAAAATGTATCAGGTAACTATGGTAATCAAAATAAAGATTCTGGAATAAAGAGACCAGAAACTTGAGTAGCCAGGGGAGGACTATATTTCTCACAAACAGCTATGCTGAAGACTTGATTATTTTTATAAAAGTTGATGTGCCCACCATGCAGGTTATCTAGACCCTGAGCTTTTAAAAATGCTCAGTCTATGTTGACTCCCTTCCTAGGGTAACTGGTTCACTCCCTTTGGGTTTTCAGTGTATTTTATACATGCCCCTATTAAAGCATTTATCATGTGGCCATGCAATCATCTATTTCCAGACTCATGTCTCCAACTAGACTCTTAGATTCTAGAGGACAGGACCCCAGGTTTTATTCATCTTTGAAACCCAGGATCAAGTAGAGTATCCGACAAACAACAAGCAGAAAAAGAAATTCCCAAGGTGGAAGATCCTCAAAGAGGACTGAAGATGGTCTCCCTTTTCCCACTCCATGAGCATAGACTAAGAAGAATTTAGTCCAGTCTAGGAACATTTATTGATATTGGAAGCCTCTGAATGCTTAAATGTCATTGCCTAGAAAATGTTGAGCATTAACTAAGAAAGGCTCACTCTCTGGGGTTTGGATTAAAATGTCTGTGATGGGTGGATGGGCTTTTCTATTATCTTTGCTTCTCTAAGAAGTTTTTTGTTTGTGTCTACTCATAAGCAGTAAAATTTCCATTTTTATTTCCCTTTCTCTCCTTAAGGATAGGAGCCATACTTTGTAAACTCTATTATCTTGATGCCAACCATGAAGAAACTTAAGAAATAATGAAAATTGGTGATATGCACAACGCGATTAATAGCTGTTAGAGTTTGGTTCTAAAAAGCACCACACTGCAGACACAATTTTTGAAAATGTTCTTAGAAAACACTCTCCATTTATAAAATGTTTAGTAAATCAAATTGTTTTTCCTGAGTGGAGAGAAGTAGGCCACTTTACATACCACCCTGCCAGCATTCCAACAGTGTTCAGGCAATGCCCGCCCCTCTCAGCACCAAAATTAATAACGGTTTAGGGTCTGCTAGAGGTGGAGTCGGTGGCTTGCATTCTGCTACGTACTGAGTAGGTATGATACGGTAAAAATGAAAAGGAAGGAGGCACTTTCTGCACCGTATTTAGGAAGTTCAGGGAGGCAGTGCTGGTGGGAGAACTGGATGGCTTTGTGTTCGATGCTGGCTCCTCCTCTTATTAACTGTGTTTCATTGGGCAAATTTTCCATTTGTAAGATTGGGATAATACTAGTAGCCCTTCTCAGAGGGTTGTTATGAAGATTAAGTAAGGTGACATATGTAAAGACCTTTCCTCAGTGCTCTGCATAGAACAAGTGTTCTTTAAGTGGTTGCCTTCATGATGAGGAAGAAAATAAAAGATCTACCATTTATTATGCTCTTATTTGCCAACATAGTACTGGGTACTTAACATACATTATTAATAATAACCACCCAAGGTCAGAGGCAAATATGGGGATGATAAAGATTCAGATTTAGAAGTACATGATTCCCCAGTTAGTGCTTTTTCTAATTTAAAGAGGGCAAGAGGGCTTGCCATGTGGTAAAGGTAACTCTTATTTGTTGCAGCATTCCTCAATACTTAGAAAATCCTTTGCGGTCAAAGCAGATTTATCTCTGTGCACTTTTGTGATATCTAATGGTTGTCATGAGGTACAATGACTGTTGTTGTCACATGACTGTGCACAGGAGACCATATTTGTGTAGGTGACTGTTTAAAGTCACCTACTTTACCTGTTTAAAGTTTGTACATACCAACCTTAATAATGACTATGTCATTTAACTGATCCGTGTTCATGTTCACGTGTGTATCTTTCTGAACACTAGAGGAGCAACTGAGCTAGTAGTTGGAATTGGATGAGATGAAAGTGCCCGGATAGAACATTTTAGGAGTAATGCTTCCATAACTCGTTAAACTGCCTTTTCCTGTTATTTTAATTTTTGAGTTTGAAATAAAGTTATTTAAAAAATAATGATAATATA
>JAQZBX010084477.1:0-13264 GCA_029593785.1 Cabassous unicinctus | reverse complement strand
AAAAATCAATTGTATTTCAATATACTAGTCATGAGCAATCCAAAAGTTTAATTAAGAAAACAATTTCATTCACAATAGCATAAAAAATAAAATATTTAGGAATAAATTTAACAAAAGAAGTGTATAACTTGTACATTGAAAATTGTAGAACATTGCTGAGAAATTGAAGAAATGTAAATAAATGGAGACACATTTCATGTTCATGGATTAGAAGACTCAGTATTATCCAGATGGCATTTCTTCCTAAATGGATCTATGAATTCACATAATCCCTATCAAAATCCTAGCAGGATTTTTTTTTTTCTGTAGAATTTGACAATCTGATCCTAAAATTTACATGGAAACTCAAAAGGACCTGGAATAGCCAAACAATTTTGAAATGGCAAACAAAGTTGGAGAACTTAATACTGCCCAATTTTGAAACCTAGTATAAAGCCACACTTATCAAGACAGTGTGGCGTTATTGCAAGGATAGGGATATAGATCAGTGGAACAGAATTGCAAGTCCACAAGCAAACCTTTGTATATGTGGTCAGTTGATTTTCGACAAATGTATATCCTTGATCCAAGATTTCTCTGCCTGTAAAATCTCCAATATAAAATAGTCTCCCATGGTGTGTGCTGCAGTATATCTCAGACTACATTGCAGTCAAGCCAGCTAAATCCATCATTGTCTGTTGGATAAACTGCCAGGTCATTTTTGGTGCTTGGCATGTTACAAAGCTGTGATCAGTGTGGGCTTCTAGTTGGATTTTGTGCCAGGTATGTGTCTACCTTGGACACTCTATTCATGGTAGATTAAAATGAGGATGCTTTGAATTTGGGGGGATGAATGGGACTTTTCCTTTCTTGCATTCTAATATTATAGAAGGATCGTGAGCAGCATCCATAAAAGAGTAGAAACTCTAGCTTTGTTTTTGGATTGGGGTATGCTATATTAGTGGTTTGGTTGTCTTAGGAAGATTCCTTTGGTGAAAGGAAGCACAAACTTGATTACTGAGTCTTTATTTCATTTTTCTAATACAGTTGAATGCAAAATGGCCCTTTTTATTCTATACTCAATGCTTTATTTGCTTTATGAATGTTGAATTTATATATCAAAGGCATTGAGTGATTTTTTTAGAAACTGCCTGCCTCTGGAGGTTCTCAGATGTGTGTAAAATTTTTTGCTGCTCCTAAGTCTGTGGTCTCTGTAAATGTCCTGAACAAAAGCCTCATTGCTTTATTTTTGAGACAGGTTATTCTAAAGAGACATAAAGATAGGAGGACTCTTCTGTGTCAGCTTGGATCTTGGAAGGAAAAAGTAAATTTGACTTTTTGGGGCATTGGCATAGTGGGGAAAGGATGATGCAAAGTGCAGACAGAGAACAACCCAGAACTTCCTTTTTTTTTTTATTATGGCTGATGGTCATGTTGCATGGCCTGATGAGTCTTTTCAAGTTGAGTTACCTGAATGTCCTAAGATAGAGATTTGTTTTAATCATTTATCTTCTATCTGTGCTCTAGGTCATTTGTATATTTCTGTTTTGGAGAGTTTTTCTGGAAGGTAAATGGGTTCTCTGAGGTTGCCATCAGATTATTAAATATTTCTATACAGCATTTTGGTGGGAAATAATTTTTCTACAGTGCATGATTCAGGTTAGACATGACTGGTGAATTATACTGGCTCTGAGGACTTGTCTCAGGAAATTGTGATTCTACAGATTCTAAGCTGTCAGTCTGCCATTGGTTTTTTCTCCCATTATAAGGGGGGCAATATCATGAGCTTCTACTTAATTAAAAGCAAAAACACGAGGGTATTATTGTATAGCATACAACTATTTTTGCTTCTATCTCTTAAGAGATCACTGAAGTCTTGGTGTATTTATTTCTTTCAGGGATCTGTCACTATGTGCCAAATTTGCTTTTATATTATATTATATATTATATATGCGTCTCAGTAGTCTTTCTAGGCAGGCTTTCTCCTTCTCTAAAGTATTTGTCTGGGCCCTTTTCCATTCAGGAATTTTTATCCACATCTTTATATCCTGTTGGTACTAACTCCATTCTTATTCTCAAGTTTTGGTGAATAAAAGCATAGATTTTGTTGTTTAAAAGGTTTTTGTTTGTGTGTGTGTCTGTACTTTGATCTGAAAATTAGAATTGTGGTATCTACTTTATTCAAGGTTCTTTAGTAGTGGCCTGTTTTCTCTTTCCCTCCTGACCTGCTTTTCCTCCTATCGCAGTCTGAGAATCAGTATTGTTTGTTTTGATTGGTTCTCAGAAATTATCTTAGTCTGTGCTGTCCTCCTCCCTCTGGATTTCATGCCCCATTATTTTCTTGGCTTAGTTGTCCTTGTAAACTTTGCCTTCTTTCTGCCTTGGTCCCTCCCTGTCATGTGCTCCTGGCAGCCAGGAGAGGTGGTAGAGCTTTTCTGTGGTAACTGTCAGAAGAAAGTGACTCTTGTTGAAACATGTTTGGTGGAGCTAAAACAGAGCTGCTAAGATCTTTTTTCTAGTTACACAAGCTTTTATTACACCACCCCCATCACCACCCCCATTCACTTCCCTTGGGAAATTGACTTAATTCTGTATGTAAACCAAGAGTAAGGGGAAAATAAGAAAAGGAGTAAATTTAGGGAAATATAGAAACTGGGGACACAGTAGATAAAAAAGACTGTAGTTTGAAGCCACTAGGAATACTGTAGTCTGGCTGAAGCAGGGCCAAGAAGGCAGAAGGCATTAGTATCTCTGGTCCTCCTGGGTTTTAAGCATCTGCAACCAGAGGAAGAACTGTGGCTTGTCTATACAAGGCCAAAATCTGAAGAAAAAACTCACTCCTTTGTCGACTTGGTATGGCTGTTTCCACAGAGGAAAATAAGGAGGTGAGATACTACATGTTCCAAAGGTAAGTTTTACGGTTCCATATTTGGGTAATACATACTTTTAAAAAATAAAAACAATAAGACAATGACAGCTAAGCCCTGGAATTTATGAGAAATTTAATGATTTGTTGTATCTATAAGAAATTGATGGCTTTTTTTCCCAAAGAAGTGAATAAAACCTAGCATATTTGCACTTGGATTTCTAAAATTTTATCTTACATTCAGAAATTGAACCAAGATATCTGGGCCATGTATGATAGATGTTGTGGCTTCCTTGAAAACAAGCTCACAGACATTGCTGTGCTATTATTTCTTTAAGGGATTTGCCAGTTTGTGCCAAATGTGCTTACTGGGGTTGGCTGGTTTTTCGAGGGTCACATGTCTTTAACTATTGTGAGGGAAGGATATCCGTTCTATGCAGTGTATAATGTCCTGTTGAAGGTGATTTTGCAGAAAACTTTTTTTAGAATGCATCTCTGGGGCCAGGAAAGGTATTTGCTGCACGCCACTGCTGCGGTGGGGTTGTTGAGGATGCCAAGCTCCCTCACCCTGGAATCATTCTTCCTGCCATTAGAACTCAGGCTGAGGGAGATGTCAGGACTTCTTGGGCATTCTTCAGGCCTCTTGTGAGTCTCTGCCTCCCCAGCAGAAACCTGGGAGCTCAGTTTTCCTATTTTTGCTACTTGATTGAATAAAAGACCTGAATGATTTGCTTGATAACCAGTCATTAAAGGTCCTTCCATTATCTTTTTGTTTGTTTGTTCGTTTTTTTTGTAGTCTATAGTTTTTATTTTGAACAAAATTACCTGAAAATTAAACTGGACCTTGGCAAAAACAAAACAAAAATCCCACTGAATTGGCAAAATTTGTCTTCAGAACAATCGTTGTTTCCTTTTCCTTTTCACTTCCTCTTTTCCATTTTGGGAGAAACTACATAGCACTTCTACTGAGAGTCAAATAAGTAAAAAGCAACTGAAATTTCATGTATATAAAGAAAAAGAGAGAGAAAGAGGTTTTCTAGAACTGAAAGGGACCTTACTGATCATTTATACACGTAAGAATATCTATCTGTCTGTCTGTATGTTTGTATGTATATGTATAATGTGTGTAAGAACATAATTTTGTTTTATCAGGAATTTAATTTTAAAAGTCAGATAAGAAAATAAAAACAATTGACCTGGTTCTTACTCTTCAGTTTTACTCCTCAATCATTTAGTTCTGTTTTTTATATCTATATTTCACAATAATTAGTTTATCTGATATTTCTTGAGTCTCAATTTTAGATATTAGCCATTGGTTTTCCTCTGTGGAAAATGAGGATTTAGCTCTTGTATACTGTACTATATCTCACCAACACATGCTTTCCCACCCCATCTCCCCATCCTTTTATATGGTTACTTCACAATTTTTGGTTAAATCCATTTTCATTATCTACATTTTTGTGTCTGTGTACATATTCATAGCTAAGCTGCGTACTCTTCTAGAAATGTATTTCCTTTTGTGAATTTTTTTTTTTTTTAAAGAGGTACCAGGGATTGAACCCCGAACCTCGTACATGGGAAGCAGTTGCTCAACAGCTTCAGCTACATCTGCTTCCCAATGAGAGTTGGTTTTTTTGTTTGTTTGTTTGTTTGGGGGAGGTACCGGGGAATTGAACCCAGGACCTCATATATTCCTCATATATGGGAAGCAGGCGCTCACCCACTTGAGCTACATCTACTGCCCTGTGAATTTTTTTCCATCTAAAAATTTTGTTGTTCTTTGCTTAGTTACCTACACATTAAGCAATTTATCTTCAAACTCTCAGACAGAACTCTAAAACTCTCAATATGGTTAAATACAAAGGTGATCTGTTCAATTTGTTTTCAAGGAGTTATCTCTCCTAGAGCTGTCTGTCGTTCACTAGTTTGAACTGGCTGCACAACAGTCATCTAGGGAATTCCTTTCTCTTCTGTGTTGGCTCCTGTTTCTGCATCCCCTGTCTTTCTTTTTCTTGCTTTACTTCTTCCTTTTGTAAGACCACATTCTCTAATAGCTTTCTGAGGTAGATGGGAAGTAATTATTTTGAAATCTATTCTATCCTTACACATGATCTCCTTGTTTTCACATGTCTCACTTCTGCCCTCAGCTGTGCTCTGATACGTCAGGTGAAAACTATGGACCCCTTACTAAGTCCACACTCTACTGTGTATTATTTAATAAATATATCACACCCGCACCAACACGTTCCCACAAGAATAATGTTTTTTTGAATTTCAGTTCAAGCTCATGGACCCCTTGTTAAGAACTCCTGATCTAGAGCCTCTGTGGGTCTACTGGAGGCTTAACTCCAATAAACTTAATTGCCTGGGTGGGGAAAGGGTAGTTGTGTGGCTGCAGGGGAGATGGAGGCGATCTGGGTTTCTAGGGTGTTCAACTGCTGCTTATACAGACTTCCAGTCAGTTCTTGGCTTTCAGGTCCACCCTGCTCCCTAGCCTTTAGTGGTCCATCCATGGTGTCGCCAATCCTTTCTGGGTATGTTGGAGATATCAGCTTGCCTTTTTTTTTACTTATTTATTTATTTTTATTAAAAAAAAATTTTTTTTTTTAGGAGGTGCCAGGGATTGAACCCAGGACCTCATACATGTGAAGCAGGCACTCAACTACTGAGCTACACTGGCTCTCCGGAATCAGCTTGCTTTTTATTGGCTTCCTTGCTCCTTCAGCACTTAACAAAGCAGAGAAATCTCAAACTTAATTCAGTTACCACACATTCATCTCTTGTCGTAATGCCATGATTCTGTTGGCAATCTTATCTGCTGTAGATTCTTCTCCTATTCCCTTGGTCCTGTGGACATCTATATATTTTTTATTATTTTCCTGTCATTTTTGTGGGGTTTTGAGATGGAGCAGAGCATGATATTTATGTTTAGTCTACCATGTTTAACTAGAAGTTTTCTCTTTCTTTTAACTTGTCCACAGATTACCTTTTTTGTTATTAACTTTCTGCTTTCCCCTGAGGGGACTTTATATATCCTCTGTCCTATTCAGAAAGTTCCAAAGAAAATCTAAGTCTGTTTTTCTTAGGATGCTTTGAGAATTTCATAGAAGCATGATGGCAGCAATGGTAAACATTGAAAAACTTTCAGTGAGACAGAGGTTAACTGCTTAATGCTCTTTTTTTTTTTCTACTTTATTTATTCCCCACTCCCACCCCCCACCATCCACCACCCCCACTGCCTGCACTCGCTGTCTTTTCTCTGTGTCCATTCACTGCACATTTTTCTGTGTCTGCTTGTCTTCTCTTCTTGTCTTCATTTTAGGAGGCACTGATCCTGGGACCTCCGATGTGGGAGAGAGGCACCCAATCACTTGAGCCACCTAAGCTCCCTTGTTTGTTTTGTCTCTCATTGTCTTTTCTCTGAGTCTCTTTTTTGTTGCGTCATCTTGTTGCATCAGTTTGTGGTGCAGGCCAGCTCTCCATCCAACCCAGGACTCCCCATATGGTAGATGGGAGCCTAATCACTTGAGCCACATCCACTTCCCTGCTTAATGCTCTTTTGATAGTATGTGTAGTGTTTGCCCCTCATTGTTCTATTCGTTAGCAAGTTAAAACTATCTTCACAAAATTGATGATAAAATTTGCATGATACTGTGCTATTAGGGACTTTATAAATGTTTTGTATCCCCTTTTATAAAAATGCCGGTCATCCCTTAAACTACTTGACAAATGTCAATTTTTCCTTTGGAGTAGTTCAACTTTGCTTATTAGTTGTGCAAGCACATTTCTTACTGAATTCATGAAACTCTAAGTTCTGTGTGACTTTTTAAAATTATTTACCTAGGAAAACAATCAAATGAATATTGCAGTGTTTTCAAATTTTTGTAATTTAAATGAGAAAAAAATGTTTCCCCTAAGGGATATTGCCTTTACTCTTGCCCTGTCCCTTCCTGGCTCCTGAATTTTATCTTTACATTTTCATAATTTTAAGATTTGTCCATTTAGTATAGCCCCTCTCAGATCAATATAATCCTATCAGTTTTTTCATTCATTCTTTCACTGCTTGAGGGAACTGGAATTTGTAATAGTATGGCAGGCATGTACTTGAGGCTTCAATGATCATTGGAAGTCATGTCAGTAAAGATAGAAGTAATTTGTTCTCTAAAACTATCTGCAAAAACTCCTGGCTTAATTCTTTACATGGATATGCAATGGGATTATACACTGTGACTATATTCAGTGCAGTTTTAATTAAACAGGCAGTATTGTAGAGTGATCAAGTTCCAGGGGCTTTTGAATCATTCTGGATTCAGATCTTGGGTTTGCCTGCTTTAGCTGTGTGTATGATCATTAGTCAATTACATAATCTCTCTGAGCCTCACTTTCCTCATTTGTAAAATGGGGCCCAGGCATTATAACATTAATGTGAGGATTAAAGTTGCCACTGCATATAAAGAGCTTAACACAATGTCTCTCCCACTCCAAATATTCAGAAATGGTGATTGTTATGTTATTTTTATGTAGTTAACAATAATTAATATTAGCAATAATGATTCAGAAATATTTGAACTGCTTGCATCTATGCCAGCTGCTCTTTGATGCTAGAGATAATAGCATTAAATAATTGTCTCTGATCTCAAGGAACACACTGACAAGGGAAGATGGGCATGTAAATTCATAAATAACAATACAGTTCAGTTAGTAGGAAAGCTGTATGTGCAAGTTCTAATGTAGCAAGAGGAGGCTCAGTAACCTCCTTAGGGGTTGAAGCTGGAAGGATTGGTGTCAGCAAAAACTCACTGGAAGAACTGGCAGTTTAGTTGCATTTTGAAGGATGTAATTGGAATAGTACTGGCAGACAAGGAGGGAAAAGACATTCTTGACAAAGAGAACAACAGATGCAAAGGCCGAGAGGATGGCAACAGTATGGTGTGTTTCAGAAACCATAAGCATAGACTAAAGTACAATGCAAAAACATTTAGTCATCTTTACCTTACAGGAAGAACAGAACTTATCTTTAAATTCTAGTCTAGCTTTTGTGGGTTTTTGTATTGCTAGTTCATATTTTCTGTTTCCCTTTAGCATCTTTCTGCTTCACTACTCTATTCCTGCAGCTGTCAGCTTACTGTATACAAAGGAAGTGAATATAATTCCATTTAAGGAGTTATTTTGTGACTGTTAACATTTACTTTTCTTTAAATCTTAGACACTTGCCATACTTACAGAAAACAGGTAGATAGGTAGGTAGGTAGGCAGGTAGGTAGGTGAGGCAAAATGTTATATAATACACTTCTAAGTTCCTATTGCTGAAAAAAGTCAAGTTTTGATAGGTTAGAATTGCATCTCCTCCCTTATCCTCTTATATTTCTGCTGGAGAGCGCATAGTAGTGGATAGGTATCCAAATATGTGGAAAGGTAAAGAAAAAATCCAAGATATATCCTAGTTTGTATTCTGATTGACATTTCATCCTCAGATTTTTAAATACCTGTGGAGCATGAAAGAGAGGTACCTGAAGGTTAATTCTTTGTTCCCTTTCCATATCATTCGTAACAGTTTTTTAAAAGTCAGCTTTATTGAGGTATCATTTACCAACAATAAAATGTACCCATTTTAATAGGACAGCTTGAGATTATTTTTTAAAGCCATGCTGAGGTATAAAGTCTACAATAAAATATACCTGTTTAAAGTATACAGTTTGATGAGTTTTGACATATGTAGACTGTGTAAGTACCACCACAATCAAGATTAAGATCAAGAACATTTCCATCATCCTCATCCCCCTTTGCAGGCAGTTCCCCACCCCCTGGCCCCAGGCAGTTGCTGAATTGCTTTCTTCACTGTAGATCTTTCTGCATATGGAATCATAAATTTATACTCTTTTGTGTCTCTCATCTTTTTCTCGGCCTGATATTTTTGAGATTCACCTATGTTGTCACTCAGTCTTATACATTGATACTGATCCATGGACTCAGGGCCTAAAAGAAATAAGACTGCATGACAAATAAATTATAGAGAAGAAAGTTCATTTTTGTTGTTGTTGTTGTTGTTGTTTTAAAGATTTATTTTATTTATTTATACCCCCCTGCTGCTTGTGCTCGCTGTGTCCATTTTTGCTGTGTGTTTTTCTGTGTCTGCTTGTCTCCCTTTGTTGGGTCGTCCTGCTGCGTCAGCTCACCGCGCCGCGTAGGCTGGCTTGCCTTCACCATATGGGCCTCCCATATGGTAAACGGGAGCCCTATCGATTGAGTCACATCCGCTTCCCAATGTTGTTGTTGTTTTAATGTGTGCCTTGGTATTGTTTTCAGGCCACTGTTTTTTATTATCAGAGATATTGAATGGTGTCATTGGAAGAACACTGAAATGGGACCCTGGAAACTTTGTTTCTGGTCTGGCTATGCTGGTACTAGCTTTGTGACCTTGGACAAATCATGCCACCTCTGTGGCCCTCATTTTCCTTAAGGCCCCTCTAATCTTTAACATTCCAGTCTAAACGTGGGATAATTAAATTACTGAATGGAAAAGGATAGAGAATATTTTAGTATGAAGGCTTGGAAATATCAGTGTCTAAGAATGATAAGAGTGCTTTAGAGTCAGTTAACAAAACATATATATTGAGTACCAGCAAGGCAGTGTGTAGCCTTTGTTGTGGTAGAGGTAGAGGAGCCACTAGTGTCAGAACAGTCTCTTAATTGTTACCTTCCTGTGGGTGGTGGTTTTGCAAGAACCACTTTACTCACATAAAATGTAGGGAAATGTTTTGGGGAAATGTCTTACTCACTGAGTTTTATTGATAGAGGCACTGAGAGAAAATAGATGACTGACCTTATTTTTTATTTATAAAATTATGTGTGAGCACAGAAAGTCAGGTAGTGTGCTGGATACTGAAAAAGACAACCCTGTAAGATTTGGTGCCTGCCTTCAAGAAGAATTCTATCTAATGGGGAGAGGTAAGAAACACTCACAGATTTAAAATTGTAGCCAAGAGTAGGAAATGGTACTTTAAAAATATCAACAGCACAGCAGGAGGCACAACTCTGAATCCTTTTATTTTGTTGACATTTTTCTTTTATTTATTTCATTCAACATGGAGTGGCTTCCATGTGTTGTAAAAAATTGGGTTAAAGTTGGTAAGGGATGATGGAGAAGAACATTTTTTTAAAATTCTCTAACAGTTTTTCCTAATTACTGAATTCTTTTATGCTACCTTATTTAAATGTGCTTATGGATATCTTACATATATATGTGTTTATATCCATATATTTGCACAAACATACATACATGTTGATGACCTAGTATGTAATTGGCATTTGATTTGTAAAAGTGCAGTCTTCATGAGCAATTAGAATTAAGGTAAGTGCCATATTGGAGTGTTCGTGAGGTATAACATTTTATTGATGGGTTGAAAAAAACCCATCTGTTCTCCTGACATTTGGCACACAAATGTCTTTTGCTTGTTAATCTTCTAGTAAAATTTGGGAACAACTGCAAATAACAATGTAAATGTGGCTATATGTAGGATACCATCATTAAAAGCAAAATGGATTTCTGTTTTCTCCCTAGTTTAATTATAAATGACCCTCCTAAAATTTCTTTACTACCTCCAGACCATTGATTAAACCTCATGACCAGTCCCTTCCCCACCTCACTTTTAACAATAAAGATTTTGCTGCCCCTGTTGTCTTACCTCAGGCAGTTCCTTACTGGTTCTTCTCTGTCCCTTCAAACTATCCCTAGATAACTGAAAGCTGATCTTTGAGTTTGTGTGTTTAACTTCAGGGACATAGAATTATATAATCATAATCCTTGGTTCTTGGCACACTCTCTCATGATTGGTCCACATGTGGCCTATTATTATGTATTTATTTGGTTAGCTATTTAGTTATTTTTTAAAATGGTATAAAAAATTTGGAAGCTCACTACCTAAAACAAGGCAGGTTCTTGTCAGTAACCTATGTCTAACCATATGGTCTCTCCTCAATCCATCTCCCTGCCTCCCCTCACCCAGATAACCATTTTCTTTAATACCATTTTCAACCTGTTCCCTTATTTTCCTCTTTATCTAACTTTATTTTGTCTGTATGTATCTCTTAAAAGTATGTATGTTTTAATTGTTTTTAACTTTATAATCTGTATACAATCTGCATATAATATTTTTGGACTTTTTATATGTTAATCATATACCTAGACTAAGGTCTTCGTAATATTTGTAATAATTTATCTGCAAATTCTTTTGTGTTTTCTATGTAAGTGATCATATCATCCACAAATAATGATAGTTTAACTTCCTCCTTTCCAGTCCTAATGCCTCTTTTTGCTTTTTTAATACCATTGATTAGGTCCTCTAATACAGAGCTTTTAGTCATGAATGTATATTGAATTTTTTCAAAGGCTCTTTCTGTATCTGTTGAGATTATCATATGGTTTTTCTCTTCATCTGTTTTTGTGATTTACATTTATAGATTTTTAAAAAATTAAACTATCCTTGTATGGCTGGGACAAACTCAACTTGGTCATGGTGTTACATATTTTTTACTAATATTTTGTCCAGTTTTGCATCTATAACCATATATATATATGTTCTATCTGTAAGTCGTGTGTAAAATAGACTTGGAATTTTCCTTTCATGTAACATCTTTTGCCTGGTTTTGGTATCAGTTTTATGCTAGCTGGGGAATTTTACTTCTTTTCTATTGTCTGGAACTTTGGTAGAACTACTGTCCATGAAATTTTGTAGAACTTGTCTTTTAAAGCCAGCTGGACCTGGTATTTTCTTTGTGGGAAAGACTTTAATCATACTCTTATTTTGAAAAGATAATTTATTGTAGTATCAAGGTTAGATTGTAGGAGAAAGGGAAAAAAGATGGAAATAGGAGACGAAAACTGCTGTATAAAGGGGCTTATATCCATTATCTCATTTAATCCTCACAACACCCTTTCAGAGAGTCTATCAGTCAAGGTCCGGTCAGGGAAAGAGAAATCACATTAGATATTGTATTAGTCAGCCAAAGGGGTGCTGATGCAAAATACCAGAAATCGGTTGATTTTTATAAAGGGTATTTATTTGGGGTAGAAGCTTACAGTTACCAGGCCGTAAAGCATAAGTTTCTTCCTTCACCAAAGTCTGTTGCCTCGTGTTGGAGCAAGACAGCTGCTGACATTTGCCAGGGTTCAGGCTTCCTGGGTTCCTCTCCTCCCAGGGCTCTGTTTCTCTCCAAGCTCAGCTCCTCTGTTTCCTCCACAAGGTCAACTGCAGACTATGAGGCTCTCCAGGCCTTGCCTCTCTCCACTAGGCCAGCTGTGTACTGTCAGGTGAATGGCTCGTCTATCCTGGGGCCCTCTCTCCTTCCTCATGACCAAGCTCCTCTGTGTGCTCACTTTCCCGGGCTCCAGCATCAAAACTCAGCCTTAGAACTCCAACTCAAAACTACTCCAACTCTGTCCTTTGCCAGGCCTTTTATCTTTGATTCCCCACCCACCAAGGGGTGGGGCTCAATGCCCTCCTGACGTGGCCCAATCAAAGCCCCAATCATAACTTAATCATGCCCAGATGAACAGACCATTTTTGGAATTTATAGCTACATCAAACTGCCAAACTGCTACAGATATCATAAACAAAAGGCAATCAGTAGTGAGAATTGGTTGCTTGGGTATTAAAAGAATAAAAGAACAAAAAGGAGTTCCTGAGATAACTCTGACTACAGGAAGGAGCTACAACCCCAAGAACTGAGAGAACAAAAGGAAAGGGGTAGTGATACCAAAACCTAGGAGCTTGCAGGAGAGACACTAGAGGCTGATGCTTGGACTCCTGGTAGTAGCTGGTGCTTATACCCCTGAGGAGGGAGCCTGGCCTGGCAGGTGATTAATAGGCCCAGGCGCCATAGCCCAGAGCATGACTGAGCATGACAAGGCTGATACTCTGTCAAGGAGCCACAACCTGCTGCTGCAATAAGGCTCTTCTTGGGAATGTTAACAGAAGCTGGAGGATGAAATTACCTTTTTATTACTGCTGGAGCAATGTTGATAAGAGCTGGAAAACAAGAAGGAAGTCCCTTCTCTTACCCTTCTTTCTTCCCATTGGCAGAGCCAAAGAGGACTGAGCTGGATAGGAGACTTGGAAATATAGTTTGCAGAATCTTAGCGCCAGTGTCACAGAACAAAGCATCAAAGGGAGGGCTGGAACTCAGAGAAAATAGGTAAATACTGGAACAGTAGATAGTATATATATTTTACAAAGAGAAAACTGAAGCTGAGCAAGGTTAAATTATTTGTCAAAGATCATGGAGATATTAAGTAGACAGAGTCTGGAATTTGAACCCAGGCCTGTGCTATTTCCACTGTTGCATTTTGTTGGATCTAAGATACCATTAATTGTTAGAGGCACCATTATTTTATGTACCACTAAGCAAAAAAAAAAAAAA